>JAODGC010000011.1:3328910-3339987 GCA_027574925.1 Ecitoglossa quadriceps | reverse complement strand
ATTAGCATTATTAATATTCATATTTTAATTCCAACATGCCAACTTGCAGTGCAACATTGTATCCAAGATTATTATTTTTATTTAAACGACATACACTTGGGACCTTGCCTATTTAGGCAACCATACCACCACGGTATGTTTCCTAGTCTTCTTTTGACATTTTCCAAGATATCCGTGACGTCACATTAAATAAAATGAGACTAGGATTTAAAAAAAAAACTATTCTATCAATTCTTACACATTTTTGGTAACACAAATATATCCATCCGAAGTGTCAGCTTGTTTCACTGGCTGCAATCGTTACAATACTTAAAGTCAATAAGTTCCGTCACACTTACCCACTTTATCAACTACTTATGCCGGTGCTTGTTATCTAAACTAGATGACAAAGTAAATTCTATTTCGGTTTTTATAATTTATTTGATTGCTGCCTCGGTAGCACACTTGGCAACGCGCTGGCTTGTAGGTCGGCAGACCGCAGGTTCAAACCTTACCAACAGCTCCGTTGGGAGCGTTGTAGTTAAAACCAAAAGAGAGGTTCTGCATCTTCCTTGAGAACGGCCCAGTTTTTGAACGACTAGTGGAGGGAGGATAAGTACGATGTCAGTTTTTAACCGGGATGGGTAACAGTACACTCACAAGTCCAAATCCCGAAATTTAACAACCGAGAGTACGGGTACAAAGGGGATAAGAATAATAATGGTAATATTTGATCAGTATATTATACTGGTTATTACATTTTGCTCATGATTCAGTAATAATTTAAGCTAATTTAAAATTGAGTGAGACCACTATGTAGCGAATGATGTATATGATAATTCATGAATTGAAGCAAACTTTTGAGTGGAATATTTGTTAGTTTGCTCACAAACCAAAATTATACTAACGCATGACTCATTTGCAATAGTAAATTTGGATGCACATATGTAATTTTTGTGTTTAGTTGGCTTGACGTTCTGAATGATATTACCAAGTTGAAAATCACTTCGCACACCGAGTGTACAAAATTATGTGCCGCCTTGCAAGACTATTTAACAACATCTATTTTGTTGAATATCATCAAATCGGTAATAAACAGTGACGTATAAAATTGCTTTGAATGAGTTGCTGTTATATGCTTCTATCACTATCATTGTGCACCATTCATGTATCAATATCTAACGTCACCTACAGTCGATAATACTACCGTGCGATGATAAATGAACATGAAAATGACAAATAACAAAAGATGGATCGTTCATTATTATCGTGTATCGTTCGTTCAATTCAATATATCAACAGTATATTTTGGCGTTCTATCAAACGGCCATGCTCGTCATCGAGTTGAAATTACAATTTTCTCTACTTGTTTTCCGGGCGCTTTTTAAGCTTCGCTGACATTAGCAGCACGCTTTTTCTATGTCTGCTAAAGTGGTGGACAGAGATGGGTGGAAATAAAAATGCGTTAATTTGCGTTCGTTGCTCGCCGAGTAATCCACACAAGCAACGGAACAGGTGCACATTTTAGATATCAGATAGTTAACCTAGTTTATCACGCACACGAACTAGTGAGGCTGCCAAAAAATGCGGCGATCGACGGCGACGCTTTTCTCGCACAAAACCGAGAGACAGACGCGCCACTGAGTCATAACGACCAAAAGCAAACTCGCGAAAATGAGCAGCAGAGGTGGAACTGAAGCGCTGGCCCTGAGGGTGAAAAACAAATGGTAATTGAACGTAAAGCCCATGGCGTACGAGCCATCATCATTTGTTAATATACCTACCAAGCGTGTATGTTAGTTTTAATAATAACCATTCTCTCTACCCACCACATTTTTCACCTGAATCAAATGCAGTGCGTGTAGTTTCAGCACAACGGTGCTATTTTGGTTGGATTTATCATTACATCTTATTTCTCCTTGCTTAAACTCGTCTTTGAATAAGGGCTTTGACATCCGGCATAAAACGCACAACTCGGGAGTAAATTAGAGAAACATGTCAGCGTTGATAGTAGTTGAGATGTTTGAAGAGCGTATTGTTTGTGATCTTCTGTAAAAGTTCGCACGTGCTTAAAATGCTAGGAGGTGCGTTTAATTCTAAATGTGCGCGCGCAAAACTCAAGGCGAACATAAATTGCATTTGAGTCAAGAAAAATAAGACATAAATTCCACATCAAGTCAGACCGTTCTGCTATTCAGCAGAGCTAGTGGGCGCCTTTTATTATCCTCGAATGTGTTTTTATACAAATACGCCATGCAGCGAGCAATAAAATCGCGTACGCTCCTTACAAATTCTTCCACTGATCACAATTTCACACCAACGGCTTAATACTATCATATATCCTGTTGCAACGATGTGAGAACGCTCTTATTATTTTTGGCTGAGCAGATGTGTTGTTTTTCACAAGTGGCTTGCAAATACGTTGGTGTTCCGATTTGATTTCGCATTTGAATTCGCAAATTGCAAAATAAAATCAACTGCAAGCTGCGTGGATTTTGCAGGCGTGCGGCAGCACATTACGACGTGCATTTCTAATGAAGCGAGTCCTGGAATTGTCCTGAAAACGCAGAAATAAACTAGCGACGCGCCGGCGGAATACCAACGGATCGCAAACGTGAGCGAAATAAATATTGGCGCTTCTATGAGCTGTCGGCTTAGAAGTATCGTTTGAAAAATAAAGCAACGGAACAGAAGGAAGGACAAAACGTAGGACGAATGAAAGCAGCCTGTGTCAGGACAAAGCCGCAACTTTAACAGATAATGGATCACAGTTTCTATATAAAATAATTGCGATTTCTCTTTGATTTTACTAACTCTTTGACTTGGTTTGTAAAGTTTAAGGATTTGTAAGAATAGAAAAGGATTTTGCTCAGGATTACATATGACTTATTTATTTCTTTTCTCCTTTAATTGTACTGTAATGGGAAATTAACTTACAAACAGATTTTGTTCTATGAGGGAATTACCAGTAATGTATGCAACTTTATTTTCATCCAAGAAATAATCTTTTCATGGACGCATACTGATGCTCTTTGCTTTGTTCTTCGAAAGCAAAAATGGATAGCAATTTATTCTTTAGTCAGGGCGAAAGGTAGGTACAACGTAATGTTGGATTCTACTGTAAATCCACTAGGAATTATTATCTAATAATGTTAAATTGTTGCACATTCAAAAATTTTTGAAACATGCATCGGTTTTACAGGAAACCAAGAGAAAGAATATGTAGAGCAAAGATTTTCTTGTGAAATAAGATACTTTCTTTGACAGGGAACTTGTTACGTAAGGCTTATTATCTTTGATATTTTTTTATTACTATTTTTAATAATCTACAAGACGCTAACGTTTAAATGCTCCCAGCAAGTCATAAATGCACTTGATCATTTGTCATTTTAGACATTTTAGAATCGTATCATAAATGTGAATCTCATCTTCAAGGCTTGCCAATGGCCTTGCAAAAATAAATTATAAAGGAATTTGCACACTTCCGGCATCTTCCCGAACTTGGCGAGTATGAACACCCGGAAGGACGAAGCGCTGGGTATACCATGACGTTGGCTTGTGCACACCACAGAGCTGCTGGCACACTGAAGATTGACGCAAACGACAGCTGATTGTATGATATAATTACTCCAAGATGCTGTCTGCTCGCTGTCACAGAAAGTGTACATTCTTGGGTGAGCACACGCGCTTCCTATAGCTCAAAGCTACGAGAATACTGGTGGCTGCAGTTGTTCAGCGTGATACATACTTTAGTTAAATGTTACACAGACTTCTAACATGTCAACAGAGGCAGAAGAACAGGATTTATGTTCTGTACATCTTTGAATTGTTTCCAAGCCGCAGCGTAAAATGTTAATACAGAAATAGATTTGCTACGATGGAATCTAAAATAATCATAACACTCCAAGTGTTGTGATCAAAACATCTGAGAAAACTAAATGGGTTTTTTTCAAAAGATTTAAAACGAAATCAATTTTACGAAGGTAAGAAAGTGAGCAAAAGTGGTTGCCCACTTGGGCAGGTTATAACATATGTGTACAAAGTAATGATGAGCAAGAAATTATGTTTGCAGACCCATATAATTATGAGAGGTGCTATAACCTAAATTAGGCATAAAAAAAATTTAATTAAAACGTGGAAGGTTTTAGAAAAATATACTTACGTCTGTTGTAACCCAGCTACATTAGAGAAGAGCAAATAATTTTTATCAAAAAGCTAATCTTGAAATTGTCTGCAGAGTATAAGCATAAAATACCCAAACATATCATTTGAAAAGTCCTACAGGGTTATCTTGTGGTGTCATCATATTTTTGTTTTCAAATTGATTGCAACTTTGGTTGGGTAATTTCAAATGTGAGAATGCACTCTGTTTCTAAGATTTACTGCGGTGCAAAGCAGCAGATTTTATGCGTTCTATAATATTTGCCTGAAAGATGATGCGCCACCGCTCTTGAAATGGATGTAATGTAACCAGCAGGGAGGGCTAGACGACGAATTGGGTTAATGTGCTTGCTATGTATAGAAATGGCGGATAAAAATTTTACGGCATATCGAGGCGGGCTGTAAATCAAGCGGCATGATGACAACTGCGCGACGAAAACAAAAGCCGACTGCGATCAAACAGTAACCACCCTTCGGTGTGTAAAATTCAATCGTATCTTTAAAATCACCAACATGAAAGTACTACCCAATCAATAACTAGATAACTACACCATCAACTTTTACCATTTACATGCGTTAGGTTTCCTTTTCCTTTTTCCAGCGAATGAAATTTAATGCTATTCATAGAGTATTTTTAAGTGACAACATAAGATACATATGATCCGTTAGTGGTATTTGAAAAAAGGTAGGATATACATACAGAGTTATCTATCACCAAGGGCATTAGAAACATTTGATTATTTATTCTTTCGTTCCATAAAGGAGAGAATAAGTGTGCTGAGGGTGTGTAAGTTCGTGTGTGTGTGTATAGTATGCGTTCAGGCCAAGAGTGATTTATGTCCTTTTTGGTGGCAGGATGGGGCGGTTTGACATCAACCGCAAAGGACGAAACGTACGCAAAGCGCGGGCTTTGTGCTCGCGCATGCAGCGAATAAAATTTGTTTTCAATGTAAACATGGATACATCACTTTTGGAGGCGCAAAGCAGGTCCCTTGTCAATTCAGCGCGGATCTTCTGGACGTAGGGAGGGAGGGTTCACGAGATATTGGGAAAAAAACACAAATGAAAAATATCCTAGATCGACGCGTTCCTCGCCGTTATCGTCAACTTTTACGACCACCACTCATAAGCTTCTTCTTTAATGCTGCTGCCCACTCTGCACTTTGGCAAACTTTCCATCTCATTGGACTCGTTCTAAAACGGCAGCTATTAATATATAAACCCTAAAATCTTGTAGGAACTAATGGGAATACCCAGGGCTCAAAGGATTTAGCACTAGTTCAGGATAAATAATGAAATTGCTTAGGTCCTTTTACAGGGTGCTAACGATATAAACAAAATGGAATTAGCATACGATACTAGCGCCTTCAAAGTTGTAACGCAATTCGTGTATAATAAATACATTGTTATTGTTAGAAGCTGGCGTCTTCCTTGGTAGGTAGCGGTTGCTCAATTTCGATGCGATTATAGTTTAATGTGTATGGTTTGGAAGACGCATGCGAAGCATGGTTTGTATTATTCAACTTTTGTTAAGAAGATGTGCGGCCATTATCATGATTTTGGCGTTTTGCCATCGCGCATTTCAGGGTTTGGAACTGCAAAGCCTTCGGCCCGCATGCTAATATGTATTCCATTAATTAAGACTACAAACTAAGATGTGGAGAGAAAAAGGTTTCTGAAAGTTTGGTTGCGTCAGTGCGCTCTAGTTCTAATTTAGTTTTCGGCGAAGAAGTGGGGACTCTGAGACGATTGTTTGATGAAGTTTCCTGCAATTAGTTAAATCACTTCTCAACACTAATTAGGGAAACAACTTTGCTGCTGATTGTTCAACTATTAGTAGTGGAAAATAATGAGCAAAGTATTTAGAAGGAAGACAAAAATGCGCATAAAACAGGACTTTAAGGCACATTTGGTTGGATTCCAAAACAAATAAAGCTGGGCGATCGTGGGTTTACTTCGTCAATTTTCAAGCGTTGCTTCAATACTAATATGAAAATGAGCAACAACCCAATAAAAACAAAACGCTCAGTCATAAAATGTTTATTAAACTCGGGCGAAATGAATTGTAGCACCGCACCAACATCGCACTCGATGAATATGCCCACCTCCTCGTTTTATTAGCGCAGTGTTTTAACATCGTAATAAGAGCCCGACGTGGATTTGCTCTTCGCTCTTGAATAAAGTTAATAGGTGTCCGGATCGTTTTCGCTCTCTGCCTTTTCGTTTGTCTAATTTTCGTGTTTGGAGCGCTTATAATGTCCCTTGTGCCCTGCTGCCCCATAATTCCTCTCGTGCATGCAATCTACGCGTTTGAAGCGCAAAAAATTCAAAGGAAGAAAGCGCGCAATTCATTCTCTTCTATTTGCTCGCGCACTTTTAACCCGAGTCTCGATTTGCAACCTCCACCCTGCAATTTATTTGCATTCGAGTGGAGTTAGTCGTTCGTTAACAAGGGCGCACAATACAGATTCGGGCGGCTGGCAGCCTAATTAAGATTTTAATGTTTTAACTTTTCACTTTCGGTCGCCGCACTAGAAGAGACCCGGGGCCATTTAATTCCACCCAGGGTTCTACATAAAACATGGAATTTTATTCTTCTTCTTCTTCACTTGCTGTATGTGAACAGATGAAACTCTGAATAAGCTAACTGATTTGCAGCCTTTCCTGCATGCACATTGGGGTTTGGATTGATGACAGACGAAAATGGAAATGCAAAGATAACATAGTTGTTTCTATAATTTTGTAGGGGAATATTTTGCAGAATTTTATGAGTTTTATTTGAGAAGTTCCCTGTCGTCTCATAAAAATTCTGCTCAGTAGCGACTTTATTCATCGTGATGATTAAAATCACCAGAGACTTCTTTACACAGTGATATGAAACCATTCGTGAGTAAAACCCAACTGCGTGACATTAATTTTTATAGCTCTTTGACTTTCTTTGTTTCCACCAAAAAAGGATACAATACAAACGTTACAGACATACTATGATGCTGGCACTGATTCAACTGCTAAACCATCAACCTTAGAATAATTTACTCCTTTAAATAATATTAATTTTGTTTCTTAAACAAATATATTAGAAATTGATGTTTTCGATGATATCATCATCTCATCACAGATGGCATCAAATGTATGTAATTTGACTTTTGTCTTTTATTGACTTAGGCAGCTCTCATGAAAGACAGCAATGACTCAGATTATTTTATAGCCAAGATGAAAGGAGGTGATAATTAGATAAAGTCATGGGCAAATGATGATGTTAGCAAAGATTATCTAAAAGTTATCAAGTTTATAAATATATAGAGAACCTTGAGTTTTCTTCTTCATATTTCTGTTGGTATTTAACTTCTTTCGAAAATGCATACCTCATTCTTATCAAACACGAACAAAAATTATTCAGTCGCATATTTTTGTTACAAATATGATGTTTTCAAGATACTGCTTCTAATCTAAAGATAGATTCTGAAAATTAAGTGCTTTGCATTTAGTTGCATGCCTTGATTTTATTCATGATGAATATATTTCTCCAAATTGTCTTTTTTGACTAAATTGGCTATTATTGATAACAAATAGTGCTAATCAAAGATTGATAATAAATTTAAGAATGATTCATATTAGGTATAATAGTTTTGGCATATTTCTATACAACTGGAAAGTAAGCAACTCTTGTTTACATTGATTGAAACTACAAGTACCGATCATAATTGCACATAATTTATGAACACATATATAATGTACATGAAATATTTCCTCATTGATAAGTTCACATGAAGTTCACATTCTTTTATTTTAACTAGAGTTTAGACAATTATATTATTACTATACATTTTGATAGAAAAGTTGACTAATCACTTGAAATCTTATTATGATTAGACACGTTTTATATGTCATCTAATTTACCTGGATCGATTTCTGAATACACAAAGCAGATTTTAATTAATTGTGTCGGCAAATTGATTACTGTTAGCCGTCAAACATAGTGGGGAATTAAACAATTCAAGCGAGGTTATGTTCAGGCCAACAAATGTCATATTTGGTGGAAATAAAAAATGCTTTCAGTTTTTATTTTTTTAACAGAAAATATGATTAAAGGCATTAATGAAATGCTGTTATTGTTTTGTTTTTAACATACTCATGTTTGAAAGAATTTTGTTTCAAAGTATTGAAGCTCATTTACCTTATGTTATTATTCAATTATGTCGCTAATTACGAAATGAAGCATATTACATTGTTACAACTGAAAATCATCACCAGTTTACTTTTGTGAGAATGAAACTCGGTTAGTGCATGAACCATGAAATACATGTAGCTTGAAATATAATTATTTTGTGAATGACAGCAGGCAGACAGCTGAAGTGAATTTAAAATTTCCTTGGAAAAATGCTTTTCGACGTTCGGTGGGCATGCACCGTTCAGGAATAATATTGAAAATGCTCATAATATTATGAACTCATTGCGGACGCTTCAATTCAGTGCACTCTAAAGTGAAATTTAATTTTAATTAACTTGTGCTGTATAGCAGCACGCATACGAGTGGTACGAGACGGAAAGATGATGAAAGCATGAAAATAGAACAGGCCGGTATAAAAATTACCGCCGGTTGTTAACAATACAACCTATTCAAGCTATAATAACCGCCGGCAAGGGAGGCGGCTTATTGTTATTGTGCTTTTCTCCCACGTATGCATTCAGTACGCGTTTCAGTAATTCGCCATGCGTATATGTTGTCCATTGCGCGCCGACTGAGGCATCGACGTGGCGAACAGCGGCGGCGGCGATATAGACCATGAAGAAAATTGAAGTAAAGCGATACAAGGCATTTAATAACGCGCGCGCACACAAGAGCAATAACAATATACACGCCCTGGCAATTTCAATTTCGCCTAACTATATATCGCATTAATTTTTGAAGCGGAGGCGGCGAAGAACGCTTCCAAGATGGTACAGTTATTGCTGGGAATGCTGGCGTTTGCTATCGTTGTTTTCGGCTTATGCTTTGGCCTGGCGTTATTAGGAGGGGCCATGATGATGTGCACATGAAAAATTGCGCAAGATGCGCGTGAGAAATACACGCGGATCTGCTCGAAAGCGATGCGGAAAATGGAATGGCGGAGAATGAGCGTCTGGAAAAAAACACGCCAGGGGTAATGTAAGAAAATGGGAAGATGGCGGAGTGAAAGGCGGAATGGGGCTGGTTTTAATGGTCCGGAAACTCTGCTTGATGCAGGCACCTGAAGTCAGCGTCCCACATCAGAACGAATGTGAAATTCTGAAATTCCACACGTAGTCATTTGTGCAGAAAAAATCCAGAGAGTAGAACGACGCATAGGTCATAATTCAAAAATTGAAAAATGAAATTACTTCACCAATCACAGCATTACCATCTGGGAACATACTGGAAACTTTGACAGGTGGCAGAAAACAATTTTTTCAACCAAACGCATTCTTCAAGAGTAAAATATCCAAGTTCACCAAGAAGGATTTCATTTATCAACAACTCGATCTCTTGCCTCTAACCACAAGTTCGTTAAATTACACAAAGTGTAGGCACAAGCCGGAAAATATTGAAAACAGGCCGGTGGGTTAAAGCAGCCGAGAGAAGATTTGCTAGCGGTTGTGCCTCGGATGCGGGTGAAGTTTGTGTGGAGCATTGGATAAGGATGCTTAAAATGACAAGCAGGATCAAACGAAGGGAGACGATATAAACGAAACCACATTATAGCGGAATTTACTGCCGGCAGATGTTGCAGCCCTATAAAAACGCCATAAAGCGTGTTGCACGAAGACTTAAATACATCCTACAAATAACGCGTCCTTCTCCAATCCCAAATCAGGACTGTCTTAGGCATTAGATTGCTCTTTGAGAAACATTTGCATTACTACATCTTGCACTATAGATTTCATAAGAGAAACGCTTCAACTACCCAAGCTCTGGAAATAAAAAGTAGCAACGCTCATAAAACGACAAGTATAAATATAAACATAAATTGCACATATAAAGCGTACATGACGTTTTAAAGGGTTTCCGAAACTTGAGGCTGGAGACGACGCCACTTTGCAATCGCGCAGGCATTAAACATTCACGATTTAATCCATAAATCTTGCAAATCGTCGAAACACCGCCACTGTCGTTGGTTTGCTTTTACACCGATGCGTATTTGATGATCACTGATATTCTTCATTTCTTTGTTCACAGCATGATGGTTTAGCAGCTGAATCGGAGCCTGCATCAAAGGATATGACAGCCGTCAATGCGGTAGGAAGCATTTTCATATTTGCAAATAAAGTCCTTGTCTCATAGCGACAAATTGAGCTTCTATGCTGGATGCAACTTGTTTGTGCATTTTTAATGCGCTATCCATTTTCATATTCAATATGAAACATTTTATGCAATTTGTGGATAAAACGTCTGTCAAGAATGAATTCACCCTATTTGAGACGTTCTCAGACGTGTCCGATATCATTTCCTCTTCTTTCAACTCTTTCCATATTTAATATTTTTCTTCAAACTAATGTTTTATTTCCGCACCGATGTTTTTTGCTAGTCAGTCGATGCAATAGTTGGTACAAACTGCAAGTAAACTTGAGCTTAAAGTTGCACTGATTTCGATGTGTGTTATCCTTGGGAAACTGGTGTGTGTATTGGTCGGTTTTGCTCGCCGTTGATTGAGTGTACTTTATAGTCGTGCGATATGTTGCCGACAGGCCAGAGGCGGCGGCGGCGGGCGCAGTTATTGACAAGCTGCGACCAGAAGAAACTCCCAGCAGTCCTTCTACAACCACATTAACACTTTATATCCTGGCGACGCGTTCAACTATCAACTTCCGACTGGCGACGTATGGCGTGTTGTGCACGCCTTTGGCTTTGCTTTTGTCCTGGCTGAGGTAACGAGTATAACGATGTCAAATTGGATAAAAGTTCAATGCTGTTTGACAC
>JAODGC010000011.1:3312725-3328810 GCA_027574925.1 Ecitoglossa quadriceps | reverse complement strand
ACACCACACCTGGAATACGATCGACAATATATTCGGTTCTTTTCTAAGACGTAAGCGGACATTATTTTCAACATTTTTTTTTCTTGTTGTCCCAAGCAAGTACACTTTTAACTGCAAAAAAAACCCTAAGAGCAAACAAGTACCTAATCGCTTTGTTTGGGAGATTGTTTTGACAGACTTTTGATATTTAGGTCAAGTGTCATCGTTGGTCTAAAAGCTTGTTTTTTTTTGTCGTTGTTACACGGAGCGAGTGTGTTTACGACGCGAATTGGGTGCTCGTCCCCCGTGGGTGCTTGGGGCGCGTCCTTTGCCGCCCCCGCCTTTTACGGTCCCGCGTTGCACATTCTATTTGTTGCAAACGTTCGATGTTCTCGCCCGCTTTTATTGAGCCAACTAGTTGTCCTGGATAGAGAATAATAGTCTCCGAAAATCTACGTTTTCACATTGGGCATTAGCATCTCTTTTGCTCTTGTTTGGAGCAAGCAATGGGATTTTTTCGCCGTCACGTTTTATTATGTTTATATACGCCGGCGGTCCACGACAAATCCTCCTCGGCTATGTTTGAAAATGCCAGCAGAAAGCAGGGGAAACATTTTCAATGGATTCTTCAAAGAAGAATTACTTCGCAGTAGTAGACAATATGAGAAAGAAGAAACGTTAGAAATATTCAAGTTTATGTTCAACTTGTAATCAATGTAGAGATGTCTTGAGATAGTAAATATTTTTATGTTTTTAATTCGAAGTGATGTTTTGGGAATTATTAGTTAGAAGGTCCATTCTCATCATATCTTCATATCTGTAAATCTCCATGTTTATTCTCTAGCTTAGGCCACACAATAATAATACACTGGGTATCCATTTGACCCATTTTTCGAAAAGCTATCTTACCTTGGTTTACTAAACAATAGGTATGAATTGCGTCAAATATCCATATAATTGATTAAAACGCCAATGGTACTCTGCGACCCTTAATGTCACTGCACAAAATAATTAACCAGAATCTCATTTTCAAACCTACGATCACATATATTTAGAGGAATTCAATATACCACATCCGAAGAAGATTAAACCATGACGTATTTATAGACTAGATGTATTTGGTGTCACATCTATAAAAATAGCGCCTAGAAAAATTCTGCATCGTTAAAAGACAAGTGGGTTTGCAACGTAGCAGAAATACCTGACAATCATATTCTTCTCTGCTTGCAAGACTTGCAAATACGTGAGCACAAAATATGAAAGCAAGACCAGATAATAAATTCATGTCGCTGGCAATTGTGCGTTCGTTTGTCAGCAAAACGTGGTAATTATGCAGTCGAACAATAAATACATCTCGCGAGATAAGTGTGTACAGCCGGAGATGAAGCATGGGCAAACGTGCGCAATTTGCGACGATGCGTAAATTTGCTAAAATATGTGTTCCCCACTTCCGAATTACACTGTAAATAATTGCAAATTACGCCCACGGCCATTTATTCTATCGTACAAGCGAACGCAATGCTGAGTGGCGCATTGTGCCTAACAGCCATGGGGAATGCAAAATTGATTAATAATTAGACACCGAATTTTCTGCAACGTGCTCATCTTGGTTCTTCCTGAAACGAACGCAGAACATAATTGATCTTGCGGTATAAAGTAAGCAGCTAGAAGAAAAAATAATTAATATTTAATAGCATCTTCGTGTAATAGACCTTTCGTCATCAGGTCGAATAATGCCAAGCGTCCGTAATCATTGTTAACAAAGTAAACAACAACACGTCTTAGGCCGCTGTAAATACTTGCAGAATAATTAGAAGCAGCAATGCTCGACGGTAACCTTCCCGACAAATTTATGTCATTGTTTTATAACGGCGTAGTCGGAGGCGGGCAGGGTGAGCGTACTTGAAAAACAACGAAGCGAGGCATTTATTAAATGCTGCATGCGTTCTGGATGTTTTCGCAGCGGTTGCGTCCCAGCTGTTATCTCTCCCAGCGAATCGCTAATGCAGTAGGCATTGGGCCCAATACTCTCAGGCCGAGTGCTCGATGGCGGTGGCGGCAGGAGCAGGCGCTTATATTAACCATAACTGCCGAAATCGCCAAGCGCCGCGCGAGCTAGAGTACGCACCGCCTGCGCCCGGGTGCGTTCAAAGCCGCTTAAAGTTCCCGTATTAACTGGCGAGCTCATGTATTATTCGAACCTCTTAAATGCGTAGGCGGCAACCTTAAGAGCAGTTTGTGATTACCGGCTTCCGAAGCAGCCCAGTACGACGCTGGATGGCGGGCGTAGTTACATTAGGCACACTCTAAAAGGTTGCTTGCACTTGCTGTCGGCGAGGCCAATTGCGGATGGGTATGTGCAACGAGTATGTCGTAATTGAAGATATCGGCGCGAGTGTGCAGTACGTGCGAGCAGTTTGCCGCTTTTAAGTTCCTCCTCAGCCAAGTTTTACGTTATGTATTATTTATATGCTAATGGTTTTCTTGTTCCCACTCGCTCCTAATGTGGTGACACTCATTTCATCAGTGTGAGATCACACAGGAGCTGTTTATCTCGCAAGGTACAAGCGTCTTACTCGGGGGAGCAATAGAATACATTCATTGTGGAAACAAGGAGTTTACATGTGTTGATTCACAGAGGTGAATTACTAATTAGTATAAATATCATCTATCTAAAGTGGTATTCAGTTAATACCAAAAGACAAAAAGTGCAGAAATAGAGGGAGGTACCACCGGCATCACCCGCATTATTATAATATTAGTAAGTAATATTTATACGAATAATGCAGTTTGGTATTGTTTATGTTATACCCATTGACAAATCAATAGCTAGTCGCCTGTCGAATCATACAATCCATTGGGCTAATCTATCAATAGGCCATGTGGAAGTTTGTTGCAATCAATATGTTGATAGATAGATTATACAAATCCCGTTGAATAAAGTGAAACTACCTTGTCAAAATATGATTTGCTTGCACGGAAATCTATCAAAATCATCTGGGATAGAATGGTCTATGGACACCAACAAACTGTTTGTCAACGAACCCTCGAGCATTCATTTCAGTTGGGTTTCCAATTCAGATACATTAAAGGTGGTCCTTCTATAGTTGGCAATAGTAATGACACACCAATCAGAATTTTCTGCAAAATGTCGAGGTTCTTTTGTCGCGTCATAATATAAAAGTGCAGAGTCACTATAATGTTTATCAAACTTCTCATCAGTTTCCTGTAGTGTTTTGACTTGTTCTTCCTCGATACGCACCAATAGTGTCATCCCTCTAACTTTGCAATGACTTTTTAAACGAGACCCGTATTTGCTTGCCTCCAAAATCCCAGTTCTAATGGATCAATCATTTATGGAAGCCATTTTAGCTACATGTTACCAACTTTTTATTGCTTTACTACGTTTTCTTATTAGATGGTCCCATCTATTAGCAATTTTAGAATGTTGAAGGTCATTTTAATGTTCCTAAATCTTTTTAAAGCTTAGTGTGATGAGTAGCTCCCATTAACGTTGATAGAATTGTTTTTTAGTATTCTGAGACATTCGACAGTTTCAATCGAACTTAATTGTGAATTATGGGCTTATTACGAAGAGTCCATAGCACTGATTATGACATTATCTGCACAGATTTGAGCTTAAATGGATTTCATGGAAAATAACTCAATTTACAATAAACCCAAAGACATATATTGGACATATCGGTGCTTAAGTCAGCTTTGTAATTATGTTGGATGTGTATGAAATAATATTGACCTCTATTAAGGTCAATCATAGGTAGCGAGCTACCTTCTTTATCACTCATAAACATTTGATTATTTTGCATGATTCTGAATCATGCCGGTGGACACCCGCTGCACGTCGTAAAAGACAGCCAATCCCAACACTATCTCGCATGAAATGGATTTGCATACGAACAGATAAATTAATCCGCATAGGTTCAGTCTCGGATCGTCTTTATCTCCCCCCAGACTAACAGCATTCGCCGTGTAGGCATGTGGGAACGTACTTTCTTGTCACCCGGCAATCGGCTCGAGTCGAGGATTTGAATTAATATAAACAACGTGCCCAGCCTACAGCTGCAAGATTTACAACTGCTTAGGTGTGCGAGATAAGGGCGGGCGATGTGTGGTGAGGCCGGCTTGAGCAAACACGTTGCCGCCACCGCTAGTGCCGTCGTCGTTGAGCTTATTTACTAGATGTGAGCACGCTGTGTGTGCACCTTATCCGACGCCGAAATACTCTCGCGCACACAGATCGTTTGTGCTCGCGCAAATACGCAAATCCTCTTGGAGCCTATTCCCATGACCTTTACTCAATAGGAATCATTTTAGATGTGGCGACGAGTGCACTTTCTGTGATGTACGTAGCATTTTCATACATGCTTTGCAGAGCTTTGATATACTCGGCAAATCTGCGGCAAAATGTGAAGAAATGCAATTTCAAATGCGGATGGGATTTTCCATGACAAAGCTTCGCAATGGTAAAATGAAAAAAAATTCCGTTTTAGGTTATGTGTCATAAAGAAAAACATGATTCCCCAATCTTTCCTGTTACCTGATTAAAGTCCATTTCTTCCTCGTGCTTAACATCCAATTGCGATGTTTTGCTGGCTTGCCAACAGCCTTATCTGCAAACAATTGCATTAGCTTTCAGTGATGACACTACTGTACTGGTGAGCTGGTGAGGAAGGTAGTAGCTATCTGTAGACACCATCGGCAAGTGCCTTTCAAACAAACGACAGGTCGTTACTAGGAAGCAGGAAGCTAATTAACGTATCGCTGAATTGCGGCTGGTATCCAAGTCATAGTATTGTTCGCAATATTAAATGCACGATGATGTTCGCTCATGGCAGTGTTGGTCGTTCAAAATAAATTGCGATCAGCGTGATTGGTCGTTCGCCTAACCACGAAACAAACCTAGTTACTTCATTCGTGGATAAATGATAGCTGCTCGCCTTGCGTGGACTATGTTAACATACACTATTTATACAAGATCGCTTTCTGTCAAGTCTTGATCAAAAGTCTACCGAATTATCTCAAAGTGTATCTCTGCGGATTTGACACGAAAAAGTTTTAAGTGTTTTCAGGTTAGAAATAATAAAGATGGATCTTTCATAAAAGCCTCGCGCTAATGGACTTGAAGTTTACTTTTCACTCTTTTAAATTATTCGCCACTTTTGAATTTTCTGATTGTGCAGCTTGGCAAACAATTTTCATTTTTCATCATCACTTACCTGCCTGATGATGTTTTAAAACTTTCCAACTGGGGCCAACTTCTAAGAACCAATTCATTTCAAGATAGTGACTCCAAAAACAAATCGGTAAATATCTTAATAAATTCAGCACTCTGTTGAATTTTCTTGGAAATTCCCTGCGCATTGAAAGTGTCGTTATTGAAATTTCATGTACTTCTGCACCCGTGATCATCTCACCAGCTTAACGTGCGATAGGCGATAACAAGATTTAGAAATTAAGCCCGAATATGCAGATGTGGCTCTGATTCAGCTTTCAGGAGCATTTAACGCTATAGCAGAGCTAGCAGCAACCAGTGCTTTTCCTCCCGCCCGACACTACCGCGCCGCAGCCATCATAGGAACGCGAAAACTCCGGAAACCGCCCAGGTCTCCAGCGCGTACGTCACGAAAATCTATGCATAGTTTCTCGGCATTTCCACATATATTTTCATTTAAATAGCACATTGTGCACCATTGTCAACATAAATTACCCTTAAGTCTACCTAACGTCACCGCCGCCATGCGCACCCTCTTGAAATGGCACTACCGCATACAAAGTACGCCGCTGTCTAATATCCAGTCTTTGGAAGGAACTCAGTGCCTTTGTGGGGTGGAGAAGAGTGATTTTAGAGGTTTACTCAAAGATTTTTTTTTTCGAATGTCATCATTAACTTTCAAACTGTTTACTGCGCAAAAAAAAATCAACTTTTTGTTTTCATTTATTTCATCGACTGTGTGATGTATCTAATACGATATAATAGAAATATTATTTATGGGAATATTAATTTATCAATTATATTTACATAATGAGGCTATACAAATTGAGTTTGTGTAGGCAACCAAACAATCATCTAAAGTATATTGTATTGAATAACTCTTGGATAGTAAAGAAAAGAGGTTTCAAAGTACTTGGAATTGGGCGCAGATGATGACACCAGCTTTCTTCACAGACCAATGTCAAAATATAAAATATCTCTCATTGTGTCGATTTCGTCAAAAACGAATCTACCCACCACTTTCATGTGATGCAAATTACGATAAAAATTCAGAAATGACACTTTTTTAGTTGGCGATTGAAAGTGCACCTACGTGGAAACATGAAATAGAAAATCCACAGAGTACACTGTCTAAATGAGTCGATCGTCGATCACTAGATGCCCAAATTTTTGGACATAGCCGATGGTGGACTACAAACGAATTTAGTGACCACCACTAGAAGCGACTTGGCATTCGAAACACACAAACGCGGAAGAATTCCAATATGTTCAATATGCTCAATATGAAGAGAATACTGGCGAATTTATCTTGTTTGTATTGCATTTTCTATCACAAGTTGATTTGGCCAAAATAAATATTAAACGATTTATATGTTATCTGCCATTGTTATTGGCATATTAATTTACATCCCAAGCATGTTTACAAGTTTGATATCATCGTTTTGAATTAGTTTTTGTTTAATTACACTCCGCACTTGCAATACATCCGGCACAGAGTTTGTAACTTGTTTGCTCACGCTTCAACCATTTCGCGCCCCTGTTGTCTTACGTTAATGCGAAAATGGCGCGTCTCTCCCGCCGCCACATCGCAGCCGCACCCAAATAGAAAGACATTCGTGCTTCGTATATTTATTGCATAAACGTCCTTCCTGGCCAGGCAGAATTACGCACGTGTACTTAATGTGGGACAGGTGACTCTCTGAATACTAATGAAGGTTTTGCTCTCCGCTGGCGAAATTTCTATCCAAGTGTGGAGAAAAAACATTATTGTCGTCCACCATCACTGCATAAAGAACCATCTATACGACCTCATTCTTGCTCTAAGCTACCCTTAAAATATATGCGGGAGATAAATCAATACAGGAAGATCGCTGTACGTAAAAAGTTGCTATTAAAATAAATTGGAATAGTTTCCAATTGCGCTAAACGTAACTTTTAGGTTAGTGGAATGTATAGACAAGAGAAGAGCTATGTAATTAGGTTTTTTCTCAGTATTATGATTTATTACAGGAATACAGCAATTGGATCATTTTATTTCAGCTTAAAAAAAACATCCAACTGGAATAATATATTTATAATAATAAATGCGTGTCCTTTACAGATTTTTAAATCATAGGACATAGTTCTGTAGTACTGAGCAAAAGTAGTATAGTCCTGGGATGATAAATGAACAATTTTAAAGGATATACTTTACTCACACATGCCCATATTTTCAAAATGATGATTTTAAAACGTAATGGAAATGGATGAAATGCAAGGACGCCATCTAATGCATACTGGACTAACTATGCAATTGACAATCTATTTTCTTATAATCTACTTTTGAGGTTTGACATCTGACATTTGACAACTGCTTTCAACTAATTATCAAACTTTTATTTGAAAATTGTACGAATAGAGAAACGTTTCTAGTTTATTACTGCATGAAAACTCAAACTCAGTGAAGTCACTTGAATATTGCAACATTCCTTTCGGAATTTATTTTCCAATAATTTTTACTATGGATTCCTCACAAAACATTGCCAACAATTATTACGCCAGACAAATAAAATATTGTACGTTCCAACGTTTTATTAACTTCTAAAAATATAGCAATTCAAAAGTACATTGGATACATTTGTGTTCATCTTGTAAATTCAATATTTGCGTTGTATATCTCTGCCTATCATATGAAGCCCTGCAAGTTTTCTTCTGTAATTAAATAAATTAGACAAAGGTCATCACATTATTCGGACATTATTTATTGTGAGAGAGTGGCAATATCTTTTTCTACTTCTTACACATTTTCCTGCCTTTTACTCTCAATACATTTATTTTTGCTCTATGCTTTATGTCAACATTTCTTTATCATCCGTCATGAGGGCGCTGTTTCTTTTACACGTGTCATCAACTCACCAGCGATGCTGTTTACTCATCTACTAATGCAACGTTCCCTTCCGGATAGACAATTTTAATCTGATTGTAAGAAAAACGTAAATAGTGAAGAGGATGGAAGAACATCAAAAGAATGGAAGTAAACAGTTTTTATACACAATCATAGCAGGGCTAATTTTTAATTCTATAGTAAACACACATAATTCCTTCAACTGATTTATTTCGTAATTCCCTAGGCTGCTATAAATTGCGTAATTTCTGTAAATTGTTTTTTGCGTGTAATTGTGATAAGTAAGAAGTTGAAACAGCCTGTATTCGGTAATCCCCATCGTGTGCAAAGTGATGCGATAAGCGGACGAGAGTACAAGCCCAACACAATAAAGATACACGGGCACTTCTTGAAAAGTCGACGGCGGAGCAGTAGTATTTAGTAACAATGCATGTAGATAAAAGTGAGAGGAGCTGGATAAGGATGATGGATAAAGTACAAGGAATTGCTGGGGGATGCATTCTAAACAAGAACATAATGGAATAAGAGACGCGCACACTCGGCACAAAGAAAACTCCATGTTGGAAGACGAAGAACGTCCGCGACATTGAACGCAAAAAGATTGCTTTGGAATTTAATCAAGAACATGAAACATTAGAAAAACAACTAACACGTCGTGTTTTCGAACAGTGAGGAATCTATATGAATAAATCATTTAGAATTTAATTTGGGCCAAATTAAAGGGCAACGAAAAAAATATTGAATTCTTCATACTTCTTCATTCACTTGAACCAATATACTTTTTTTACGAAATTAAAAATGCATCAACATTTTTTAACCCATATAAAATTATTGGTTGCCGAGGTAGTATTAGTGATGTCCCGACAACTCTACTCCAAACGTATCCCAAGTGAGAGTCGAATTGAAATAAACGTATTGGCGCATCTGCCAATAGTATCTTCAATTGTTTTCTCTATTGGGGTACCCGGTGTAAGATACAAATTGTCACCGATGTTTCAACCTAAATAATATACCCGTATATATCCCTATAAGGAATACTCTGGATTATTAGATATATTGAAATCGAACGGCTCCTCAGAAGATAATTGCTTTTTGCTAAAATAAAATATTGATAAGTTTATTAGGATTTCCTTTGTTATCAGTTGTAGTAGTAATGGAGTTGTTATAATTACTGAGACAAGCAACAATACCATCATATAATGTAAAAAATATATACCTAATTTCTAAACCTATGTGTGTAGCCTCCTCCTCCTCCTCCTCCTCCTCCTCAATCTTTTGTTATAAAAATAAATTCCTGTTTCTTTAAGTAATTTTTAAGCTGCCTCGCCGGAGTTGGAAACCCATGAGTCCTTCCATCGTTTTGGCGGTCTTCCTGTGGGTCTGGTATTATTTGGGCGGTTGTTTTTTGCCCACTTTTGGTGTGAGGTTTCTTCCATCCTGTCAACATGCATGTCCCACATTCTTCTCCTCCGTCGGACCCATTTCGATATATCTTGTATATCTAAGTCCGTTCTTATTGAGCTGCTTCGTACTCGGTCCCTCAGAGTGATACCGTTGATGGCTCGAAGTGTTCTCATTTCCAATGACCTAAGCATTTGCTTGGTCCTGCTTGTGTCGGCTCTTGTTTCTTGTAACAGAGTAAGTTACAATTGGGCAAACGCACGATTTGTATATGCGCATTTTGCTGTCCTACCGCATATATTTATTCCTCCATATGATGTTCTGGAGTATACCCATAAGGTATATTCTTATGCTCAGAATCCTGTTATAAGTTGATATAAGAAATCGAGGCGTACAACGACACGAGGTAGGGCCGGTTCTACCAATTGCTAGTAGATGAATAAAAAGTACCTTAAATATGCTACCTAATCAATATCATTCATAATTTGATCGTTACTTATCCTATTTTATAATAGGGGTGTTTTACCACATTATAAAATTGCAAATTTGCGAATAATCATTTAGTACTGGGTGATTACAAACTTACATTTTGATTAATTTAAAGGCCCATTAGTTTTAAATGCTTTTCATGCTACTTTTAATATTTCTACCTAATTAGGACGGGCTTTCCATTAGAACTTCAAATTCATCCATTTTCACTATTCATTCGAATGCAAAATGCATGGAAATAGGGGATGTTTAATTTGCAGTCGCAAATCCCTCCATCCCAAATAATTACACTCCTTGCTTTGCATCAACTGCAAATAATGCATTGCGGGCAGCGAATTGAAAGCGTTCCATTTAATTCGAACGTCGCCTCCGAGCAGCGTCACTTCCTCGACGAAATACCTTCGCATTCATCAAGCAGCGCCGCCGCCGTGTCTCGAAGCGCTTCGCAACCAAAGTGTATTCATTGGAAGCGACGAACGTGTCTTGTTACATAATAGGGCAAATCGAATTACGTAAATTTAGCCCAAATTCCGACATCCGCCGCCATCGCCACCGCGCGATTTTCCATGCGCCTTCATTCGGTGCGATCCCTAACGAGCGCAAGGACTGTCGTTACGTACCCACAGCCCAAAGGGACGGAATAGCTTGACAATGTTCTCCAAGTCCTTCGACCCTTCGCCCACCCACACCGCACTCTGTATTTCGTATCCGATCGAATTTGAATGATTTTGCCCTCAATAATTAACAGTGCTTGACGTCTCTTGCTTCTCAACAAGTAGTTACGAAGTGAAAGTTTCTATTGTCAATAAGACCCACTTGAAATTAAATATTTTACAATGTCTCTGAACTTGGCGTGCTGAGCAATCGTTGCGTCCGACTCTCATTTCATTGTAGCCGTTTTTTTCTCCAATGGTACGGAGGGAGCAATTTAATTGTTTTCGCGAATTTGTGCAACTTTCAACTGCTGTCTCCGACCTCTGGAGTAAAGGGAATTGTAGTTGCTCACTGGGGGCGTAATAATTTAATTCCCTATTACCAGCGCGCTTTTAGAACACGTCCGGCACTCAACGTGTCAGAAAGAAATCCTTTGGACTTTGCTTGCAGCAATAAAACATTTCGCTACCACCTTGCCCTGAACTATCAGCCAAAATTATTTAGCACGTTATGAAAATACTAATATAATATTTTTTATAGCCAACTGGTTCTTCTATTAAAGTGCGAAATATTTTATTGCAGTTGGAAACTAATCTGCGTTGCTGGTTGCATATACCTATAAAACTGATATTCAATATGAAACAATAGGGAATATAAGTTTCTCGAGGTTTTTATTCCACATACACACACAAATCAACTATGTTTTGACAGAAGGTTTCGTTTAGGTTGCAATTTTTAACTTACGACTTGTGCTTTATAGTTAAAACTGTAAAATATGAAGCACTAGCATTGGGTAATGCAATTTCTCCTCTTTGTTTCATGTGCTCAGGCTTTTTTCAACACACAATTTAGTTTCACATGAGTTATTATAGTTTTGGTCAGCGACAACTGGCCGGAAACCAAAAATCTTTTGTTTGTGTGCAAGACTCGACGCTGGCCGAGTGAAAAATGAAGGAAGATAAATATACGACGCCAAAAAATAAAATTAAAAATTTGTCAGCATTCACGCGCATCCTGATTTTTGATAAAGTAAAATTGCCGCATCTTTACTGAAATCAACGTAGTTTGAATTTTTTCTGTTGCTTCCTCTTCCATAACCCAAATTTTTATTATTTTTCTTTAAAAACACGTACATATTGCTTATATTCAGCTTCTAATCAATATTAAGTTCTAATCATCAACGGTACATGAAAGTTTTATTGTTACCTCCTATCTACATGTATAACTACAGCTGAGTATATTTTCTGGTAAAAGTAATTAATGCTTTGGAAATTAAGCAAGAAGGGAGCTTTTATATAATTTGTAAGCGGACTGCCCAAATAAGTACAGGTAAGTTTATGGGTAGAGTGGGTCAGAGTTAATTGAAAGTAGTTGTTATTTTTCAATGTGCCGTTTTTTAACAAATAGTTTTTCTCTATAGCAAATGACCACCCGCATTTAACAGCTACAATGATTATTACCTGATTATTTGATGCTCAAAATTTGAAAAAAGTTTGTACTTTGTGTCAATGAAATTATTTATTACAATGAAATCCTAACAACAATAGGGGTATGATGACTCTAAAAGACGTAAGTAACATGTTTAAGTTTTTCATCTTTTGTCGGATTGACGTGAAGCTAGTAATAATTAAATCGGCTGCTCTTAGAAATTGACTTCTTATTGAACTTGAAATTGAGTGCTCATATTTCTTATCTATACATTGAGGCCCTCCTGTCCAAACAGATAGGATGTCTAGATCATTATGTATTGGTATCAAAATATTATCACTGTTTAATAAATCGAGGCATACCAAAAATAAACGTTGTAAAAAATTTATTTCTGACAGAGAAGCTTCTTTAATTTAGATGCATCTAATTCTGCATCATATAATGGGCAAATGAGATAAATCGGATACCTGAGGCTAGATAGAAATAAATAATTTAACAACTGAACCCTATATTTTTAAGGACCAGCCTAGAAGAGAGAGTCTTCATCGGTAGCGTTGGTTTCAATTCGAGTAAAGACATTAATATATTTGCCTTTACAGTCATCTTAAAAATATTTTTAACAGTTTCAAATTTGTCATGGAGCGTACTGTTACCCATGCCGGATACCATCTACGTACTCATCCTCCACCTCATTATATTGCATCAACTATGGGGACTGGATTCCGCGATAATTATGGGATCTCGCAACAAATATCAAAACCATGTCCCTGAAAATAAATTACCTTATAAAAGCACAATATTGATGATCTTAAAAATAATAGCTCGTGTTTATTTCAAACAGGATTTTACTAATTATTGTACATTGAATGGCAACATAAATGTGAAGAAAGCAATCGTCGATCCATGTTAAACTGATTGTGGCTCGTCTTCTTTTTTTAACCACAATACTGCAATTTCAGCTTCAATTCTCCATTTCCAATTCCCACAGTGCTTTGATCGAGGCATGCACACACCGCCTATATTAGATTTTAATCGAATCATTGTTGTATTTTTGCGCGCAATCTGGAAATCTCATTGGCATGTGCATGTGGTTGGCGAGGGTGGAATGTATGGAAAAAATTGCAATCGCACACCACTTGCACCGCCTTTTCGTCGTTTGCGGAACGAAACGTTTTTCTTATTTATTGCTAATTCACAAAACGCAAGCGAGAAGAAGCAATCTATTGTGTTTGCAATGGTGGCGGCGCGTGCTATTTCTATTCCTTTCTTTTCGTACTCACAGCACATGGATTTGCGATTTTCACATGCCGATACTATGATGGTGGCGAGCATCGTGGCTCGGATAGGTTCTCTTAAACCTGAGAGCGACTCGGCTATGCGAAGTATCGAATCACGCAATTTATTTCCGAAAGGTAATATTTTACGCTAGCTTAAAACGCAGCGTCGTGTACGGCAATAAGGGGCGGCAAGAATGGTGCGCTGCAGCGCCATCCACGCGTTGAATGATGAGAAGGTAGGCAAAGGCGGATGGTTAATATGTTTCATTTTGCCTTTTTATCTGCGCTCATACATTCACATGCCAATCTCGCCTACGACACTTTCATCTGCGTGAAAACATCGGCGCTATCAGCATCAAAGGAATGTCCCATTATGATTACATCGACATTTAAAAGAATATTTCCAGATTAAGTACATTATTGGACAAATCAAGATAAAAGTGTGAATATGACAATGATTGCACCTAAATGTAGATGATCATTTCCTGAATCAATCTCATTGTCTTTTGATTGATTTTTAATTCTACGTCAAAGCATTCACCTCAAATTTGAGGTATATTCTCAATAATGGACAAATCAATTAATTTACTTGCTGAGAAGATTAAAATTAAAAGTAAAAACTAAGGCATGTAACTTAATTTCAGTCAGAGCACTTTTCCTCTGTGCTGTTATAAGCATGCGATGGAAATAACATTAATTTTGCAACAATTTGCATCTTTTAAAAAAATGATCGTTTTGACAATACGATAACCAAGAAAAACAAATCAAGAAAAGCATTTTTATGCAAATAAGTTCTTGCTTCCTTCAGCCTTAGTGCAAAACATTATCAATAATTTAAGCTATCTATATGGTTTATGATTAATAAAAGCTTTTACAATCCAATGAAAATAATGTAAAAATGATGCACTGTGGGATGCATACAGTAAAACATTAAATGCCTCATAAAAGAAGCACTAAAATAAATTAGATTTCGTGCAATTTCGTACTTTTGGAACTATCCACCTCTAAAAACAGCCACATCGTAAAAACAATCGCGCGTTCTAATAAAAACATTTTTCTGCACTATTCAACGGGAGAAATTTAAAAACGCCCGTTGCAAACATAAAAACATGCGTACTACAAGCAAGCTGCCTCCGTCGAAGCACCGTGTTGCTGTCAATTTAAATTTTAATACCGCGTGCACCCGCTGCCTATGTGCGTATTGATTTTTGCACAGATACTGCATTTCATTGAATGAGCCCCCCATACAAATAAAATCCTTCCGCGAGTCCATATGCTTATATTGATTTGACCCAGAGGTAGCACCAGCGCGAATGCCATTGGTTTAATTATTATTTTCATTGCTTATTAAAACATACCAAGCGCTGCCGGTGGTGATGAGCGAGATGCACTGGGCGAATGCGCCAGCGTGCAACACAAAGGGTTCGTGAGGGCGGCGGCAGCGCGTGGTAAGCGTGGATAGCGACGGCCGACCACCACGGGCGATGTTTCCGGCGCCATGTCAGCTTCTCGTATGCGGATATTGCATTAAATCACAGCCTTTGCAATGCAATTAATCTGTGCACAACAAATCTACAAACAGTAATTAAATCAGATTAGAATCAGAGTATTAGATCAATATTATGCATCACTATTCATACGAGAATGCACAGAATATTCTGATATTTAATAAATTATTGTTTCAATTCATGCTTAGAGTTATTATTAGTTATGATTTCATATAACTGGAATCTCAATGATTGAACTTAATCAATGGTAAATAGAAATGCTGGAAATGTGTAGTCAGTCGACATGGATTAAAATAATTTTACTTTTAACACACAATTCTATTTAATAAAATGAAACAATTTTAACTCACATGAATCGCATCAAGAGAAGCAAATTGCATATTTAATGTGGATGTGAATATTATTCATTAGAGTTTGATTGTATTGAAAATGGCAATGACAAAAAGGTTTTATTAATTGTTGTGCACATAGATAGTTCATATAAATATATCTCAATTCAAACAACAAGCAAAATAATTTATGGGGCAAGATCATATACACACATTATCGTTCTTTTGAATTTACAAATGAATTTCGTCGATTGACTTAAATTCTACACATTTAGGTTTAGCGAAATTGATCTCTTCTTGTAATTGTAATTTGGTACAATGTATATGTAGAGAAATTTTGACAGTTTTGACATCATATTGACATCTGACATCTGTCAAATTGTCAAAAAAAAAAAAAAATTTGCTTTCAGCATTCAACTGTAAACAACTAATTGTGGATTTAATTCTAGAACAATATTAATACTACAATATATTATACAGTACTAATCTATTGAGTAAAAACGAGTAGTATAATTTTGGATGTATTTTATACTAGATACTCATATGGAATGATATGGACACATGATACTTAGATATAACCATAGATTTATGAAGCAACAAAATGCTCAAGGTGTACATTAAATTAAATGTTTGCTACGAGAAGCTTCAAAATATGGCAATAAAGAGATAGAGATAGTCAAAAACCAAGCCATGCAATTAAATTCTGCTTTCAGGAACATGTAGAGCAATTGTCATATTGGTATACCACAACATTTTCGAGGTTCCCGAAAAGGTCTTAATTATAGTAGACCCTGCGTTCCATTGAAACTTCTGCTATACTTTTTGATATTTTATACAAATATGTTAATCCTTCAAGAAACCTGGGTGCGACTTGACATATGCATTGTATTATTCAATTGGTCT
>JAODGC010000011.1:3275117-3297570 GCA_027574925.1 Ecitoglossa quadriceps | reverse complement strand
AGTGTTCGTGGCAATGTCGATGTTTTCTTAGTGCCAACAAGCTAAACCGCCACCACTGCCGTTCAGCTGTTACACATAATGCGCGTCTTTATTGCGGATGTTAAATATGTATGCGTTAAGTATCTTCGAGTGCAAAGCGGTGCTTATAATAGAGGAGGCGGCTGGAATGCCGTTGTCTTTAGCCAAAACCATCAACGACATCGCCATCTGTGAAAACATATTACCGTAAATGATCTGTCATTAAATGTAAGATTAACAATGTAACTGCCGTTGGCTTCTTGTTCACCCTTTTCCATCGTTTGACTTCCGCCTTTTCTCAACTACTAACAACATATTCACAATTTAATGATTGCTTGAGAAATACTTAAGTTATTAATCGGAAACTTATACTCATTAAATAAAGCTTGTGGAGTGTAATTAATATTTTTAAAACTTACGTGATTAAAATATCTGATTTTATGGAAATGCTGTAATGCTAGCTTAAAGATCGGGATGATTTCGGGCCTGAGATAAGTTTCATTCATCAGAAATTATTATTGCGGATAAGATATCCGCATATATGTCAACAATTAGGAATAAGATTAATATGATCATTAATGTGAAATTAACCTTAAAAATGTAAATTACGACGTATCATATTAGACCACAATTCTATAATTTGGTGTGCTGCCCTCTTGAGTCCAACCGCCTGCACTAAATATTAGCGTAATACAAGGCGTATGTGTGTAGTTCTAAAACCAAAAATCCCTACATTGGGAATGACAAGCCTCGTCAGGCCTACAGCTATGTTGATGAGAATATATCTAATTCAAGTGCAATTTTCATTTAATCCAATCTGGTAAACAAAAACACTACTAAAATCATACAGTGCGTCTATGAATCGTGCAGCAAGTGTCAATCCTAACTGAGACCCAACTGTCAAACAAACTATGTTGCCTGGACTTGATCCGGCCTAGCTTGAGTGAAGATCAAAGGTCAACTTACAGCATGCGTATTGAATCTGGTATCAATCATTTGGTAGTCACGATATAGAACAAAAATTACGTTCGCAACTTTTGAAATAGTTGAAGCAATTGGGGCACTGTGCAACGATATAGGTTATTTTTGTTATCGTAATTCATTTTCGTAATATTAGGTTGGAAAGAAAGCAATAATTTGCAAGTATACCCCAGGTATGACAATACGAAATCTTTGAGGATCTTTTCAGACAACCAATGCATACAAACGCTTTCTTCGCTCGCTCAAGTCAGATATTATATTTCGGATAGCTTAATTTCAATTCTTCTATGCAATTATCAGACTAAACCATAACTGGCCTAAGATAAATCAAACCAGTTTATTTTGGTTAGCTACTTTAAAGTAGTCAATCACGATGAAATTAGTTAGCTTCCCACAATAGGTATTATTGTCGAAGCGTTATTGTTGCTTTTGCTCAGCTGCAATTGATTAAACATTACAGCTGCAAGTTTAGAATATTTCGACTGTGTTAAAACAATGGAATGTGATTAACATAGTTGCGTCGGTGTGCTCTCCGATAGAAGCTTCGGGTCGCGATGAATTGGTAAAACCACCCGAGGGGAACAATGCAATTGTAACTATAATTCATCTGCTTAGATTCCTTCGCCAGCTGGAGCTGCAAACTCTACAGCGGTTACATTTCCTGTTTACTACCTCTACACCGGTGTTGTTTTTTGGAGGCAATAATACGGAATTACGTTGGCGAGATTTGTGCGCACCGGTTGGCGGAATTATTTTGATGGTTCCAAACGAAAGTCAACATTCAGGTTCCGTACGAGCGCTGAAAAGGATACAGCATTCAATTAAGGCTTATTTGTTAAAACTAGCAATACAACTTACATAGGAATATGTCAAATTTTAATATGTAACAATATGTATATAACATCGATTTATTTATGTAAATGGTGAGTGGTTGCGTGGGCTTTTCTCACCTTGCTCGTTTCTTGGCATGAATATACCTGCGTCGCCCTCGCACATGTGCCACGCATGCCAACGTTTCAAGAATAATGCAAACACTTCACAATCTCCTTTCAGCCCCCCTGCATATATTTGAATATATATTAAACGTAAACGTTTGTTTTACGACAAAGTGCGACAGTGTCTGAGCCTACTGCATGCTAAAGGCGCGACGGATCAACAAAACGTATGAATTTGTCTCAACACTCAAACCTGCGACATCGGATTAATAATTTATGTGAAAACGGCATACCAAAAACATGACAGAGTTCAACACACAAACACAATATTTAAAAAATCCTTTGGAAACCAGCTCTTTTATCACTAGCACGTACTTCTAGTCTAACCTAACTGTCACACCACTAGGTAATGCCCCAAATTTTATCAACGAGGAAGTCTTCGTTGCTTATAATTAGCAACCTGTTTTAAGTCTTATTATTATTTATATTTTTGACACATTCTCATCAATCCGCCCCTAACAATTTTTTAATATGATCATCGTTGTGCATTTTCCTTTATCACCATCGTCCTTACTTATTCTTATCGCATACGGGTACAAAGTATGTTGGGTGTAGGGTTTTGTGGTATGTGAAGTATGAGCGTACTGTTACGCATGCTGATCATACATCGACACCATACCTCCCTGGACCGTTTGTTGTGAGGAGTGCAGCAGACCAGACCGCTCCTTGGTTTTAACTACCAAGCTCCCAACGGAGGTGTTGGTAGAATTTGAACCCGCGATCTGCCTACTCGTAAACCAAGTGTGCTACCCAGACGCTTACCTCTCTCTATAATAAACGTTTATTCCTTTTTTTTTTCTACTCTTTGGAATATTACAACGAAAGTTTTTATTAGTTTTCTCCGCTCGAATGATAAACGGATTATGAAAATATATATACAGTCCGGTCACTTGGATGCTGTAATTAAATTCGTACAACCCGTCATCCCTTACTACAACGCAATAAGCTTTTGGAAAAAATATGAAAAACGTGTCTACTTATTTCTTATTCTCATAGGCAAGCTGTCGAAATTTTTTTACTTTGGCTCCTGCAACGATTATAAAACAAAAAAATAAATAAATCAATTATTTCTGCCACTATATACTTCCATCCTGAATATTATTGATTTTAACCACTACTTATACATTTCATCCCTTTAAAAGAGAAATATGAAGAAATACATTATTAGTGTTTGCTTATGATATAACGGCAATCCAAAAATTCTGCGTAATCGTTGTTTGAAATGAAGCAAATTAAAGCAAGATACACGAACTTTATTTAATTATGATGCAAGGGGATTATATTTAAGCTTAACTTTACAATTTATCTAAATGCTACTAACCGTTTATGTGTCAAGGGAATTGTGCGTAGTTAGCAGTTGGCATCGGTTTGAATAGGTCCTGGTAAATTCATGACTTTGGAGCTTCTGGAACTGCAATTATGCGGCTGTATTATTTAACATTTACCTAAAGATTAAGGCACGTACCCTGCGTTAACATTCCTCACGTTGGGGCGTTTAATACGGTTTGTTGCTTTTCAAGTGGGTGGAAAACGAGTCGCTAATGACAAGTGACGCATAATTAATCAATTCAGGGTTTAGACATAAAGGGTAAATTAGGTACTTAACTTGTGTGTGGAAAGGATGCATTTTCTTTATTAATTTGTATATATTTTATATCCAAAAGTTTGACCACCACCTAAATTCATTAATATGAATGTACAGATTTGTCCATTGCAAGAAATCTTCTTAAGATGAAACTAAAATGCATCTTATAATTCTTGTGAAAATTAACTGCAAAAAATAGAAAATATCAAAGCATTCATATTTCACTTGAATATTGATTCCAACATATTGTATCCCTCATTCAGTTGCCGCTGGCAAATAAACACAGAAAACAATGTTCACTTAAAAACAAATAATGTTGAAAACTTTTGCGGAGCACTGAAAAGTTATTTGTAGCAATGTGCGCAGCTTTCCGTAAATATATATGCTCGTGGTAGAATATAGAAGTACAACAAAAATGCACTCCACAAGCAGATGTTAATGCTAATAAAACTCTCGCCTAACTAGGATGCGTATTCACAAAGCGGGACGTCATTCAGTCGCTTCAATTACTACGCCTCTGCGCGAGATTGCCGTATGCATGAGTATGCACATAATAAATTTTCCATTGCACAGCCGAGTCTTGTGCGCAATCGTACTCATTCCCGGAAAAGCCAATTTTTAATTAACTTTACGCAATTTATGTTCGACTCGCCATAAATTTCGTCAGTGTTCTTTTCGCCCCACCGGCCCACAAGCATTGGCGTCGCGTTGTGTGGTTGGGTAATTTTTCTTTTTATTCGACGACGACGGCATGGGCTCGTTTCGGCATTCAGTGCAAACAACACTTTGCATAAAAAAATAGCGCTGCACGGGCCCATCGACGAAATCAACGTAATCCTGATTTATAGAAGCTTAAATTTTTGCCCTGTGTAGATTTTTTTTCAATTCTTTCATTCCGGTTTTCCACATTTCCATTTTGACGGTCGACAGAATCATGTACCGTTTTGCGAGCTGCGTCATTTAGTTAATTCATTCAGATTTAATCATTAAGGTATTTTTTTTTCAAGTACCACTCTGGAATGAAAGTTTTACTTATTTAAAGAATAAAACGTAATTAAAAGAGTATATTAATATTCATTTTTAATAAACACAAATAATTAATGCATCCACATAGTCCTCTTTAGTGCAATGTGTAATTAATCCAGGAGTTAATAGTTTAAAATTCGTATTTGCGCAGAAAAATCGAGTGCAAGCGAAAATGAGAACGAGCAGCCAAGCCACGCGCCTTCGGAGAGTACATATAATAAAAAGGAAATAAATAAGGAAGAAAAAGTACAAATAGAAGATGTTAGGATCCTTTAAATGGATATTAAATTGGTTCGGAATGAGGGGCTGCCGGATCATGATCTAAATCTAAACGATTTCCCCGATTCGATCCGCTAGTTATACTTCAACGACAGGCCACGTTAAAAGGATGTTGGGATATGGTAGGGAACCGGCGCTTCTTCCAACATGCCAGAGCACTCGCCAACATGTAGAATTTACTCGGAGCTCAGTGCAGCAGCTTCCTAAGATGCGAAAGAAAGTTATAAACGGGATGCTTTGCCATGCTCCCAAAAAGCAGATGCTATTACTGCCTGCGAGTGTGGAATTTCAATGCGTGGATTATTTTCGATATGCAAACATTTTATTTTGCTTCTAAAATATTTTTTAGTGACCTCGATACAAGATGAATTTTTGCTTTTCAACATACTACTAAATTGCTACCATGAATTATATCTTATGATTTGTTATCGCCAGTACAGGAGAATAATCTATTTATTGAAGGAACCTAAAACTTTTGTACTTGGTAAACTCAAAAACTACAGAACTTATCGCTGCATATCATTTTGTAATTTGTTTGTGACCCAGGAAATTATCAAAAACATCATTTATTTAAGTTGTTTCAAATCATTGCTAATGAAATATTATTGGTACTGTCGCATCTGTCGTCAACACCATGAAACTACTCCGAACGAATTCGAATTATCACCTGAACTGAATTAAACGTAGCTTATTCTAGACCCTGTCAAGAAAACACTGCTTGTGCCATTCAGGCGCAGTCGTTATAATAAATATTTTAAATTTTTTCACATTATGCGAGCTTGAAATAAAATAGTCAGTTGCACTAATGGAAATTAGTATATTATATTTCATTCCCGTATTTCCCTGCCTGTACAACCGCATTTTCAAGAACAACAAGCCGCTTTATTGAAAGTTTTTGCTTTGCAAACATCGATTCCGCATTTGATGCCATCGCCAAATTCCCGTCTGCAATTAGCAAATCGGATTTGACGATGTTAAATGAACACATTGTGTCGTACCGTTCAATGTAGTAATGCCCAATCGGATTGCACATCCTAGTGCTTCCATTAGTAGTAAAACTCATTAAATCGGAAATTCTTCCTTCTATTGTTGGCCAGTGGGACGGCGTAAACTTGCACATTGATTGTTTTGTTCGTTGGACTGGCTTATAATATTGTTGTGCTATTATTAATCAAAACAATTAAATTAATTGGATTAGAGCAAAGCAGCATCACAGTGCATCGCATGCATGACGGTAGTATATTCCTGTATTCCTCTGAATCTTTGTATATTTATAAGGGGCATAAAATATGTATAAATCTATTTGAATATTATCACTTTGAAGGATATATACTTCCAAATCAAGTGCATTACGACTCGTAAATTCCGTATTTATTCAAGTCCATATTTTTACTATGCTCTCGTGGCGTTCTGGGTATCCTGCAGTACGTTCCGGCGATTACCGTCTTGTGGAAAATTTGAAAGCGAGTGCATCATCATTTTGCCGCCCCGTTTACGCCCAGGGAGCATTCTATCATGCTGGAAGAAGGCTAGTGTCCAGTCCAAATTACCATCATACATCAACTGAACGTCTGGTACACTCGTGCCATGAGCCCTCGATGCCAGGCAACCACCGTCCACCGTCTTCTTTTCCCCTAGTAAATTCCGTATTTCCCTAATGTGTTTTACTCGCATGTCGCTGAAAAACACTGAATTTTAAACTCATTCACTGTGTTATTTTCGAATAGATTTCGAAGTGGTTTTCCAGTTTACCACCTTAATGGCAGCATACTTTTTGTTGTTTTGCTCTAATGGATTAGGAGCAGATTTTCGTTGGTTACACAAAAATTAACGATTCGAAGTAAACATGCGTTCATTGTTGCTTTTCCAGATGGAAGCGATGCAGTCACGGCAACGTTCGATCTCTTCGATTCGTCCAGCGGCCAGGATCTCACTCTCTCGCCTCAGGCTTACAATTCGACGGAGGCATTCATCAACGATAACTCCAACAGTTTGGGAGTGCCAACTGATAATGATCCAGGTTTGTTCGCCATAATCAAATGTTATTTTATTTCTTTGCTCATTTTCCCTGATCATAAAAACGGCTATTATTCTTATTTCATTTAATTTTATGGCAAAAAACATTCTTTCTACGAAACATTTGATAACATTAATTTGAAACGTGACAGAACGATAATAACGCAATAAACTAGAAAATCGTCCTCAAATTTACGTGCGTTGTGTGTGGTCCGCAACGCAAGAGGTGGGGGCGGCACGCTGGTGGGGGCGGAATGAGACACAAAATATTGATTTACGGCTGGCGTCGGCTTCGACAGACCAACACGCTTCTTCGTTGCTTTCTGACGGCGAGCGGCGGGAATTATATTCTCTACTGTTGCTCTGCGAATTATTTCTGGCGTTCGATGAGAGAAAATATTTACTCTTCTCATTACTTCACCTTGTTTTTTTCACGATGTGCTGAACAAAACCAGCCGGTTGCTTTATGTAAGCAATTCTCAACTCCGAGAAAATACAGAGAAACAACGAAAACCGAAAATCAGAATTTAAGATCTAATTTTATGATGTGTATGGATATGCGCGAGATATTTTCTTCTTAATTTTCCTAAGCGCCCATTGTATTCTTTAATAACATCACGAAGTGCAAAGCTTAATTATACATGCACGAGATTAAACCACACTTGTTTTTGTCTCGCGTTATTTGAGCTGCGAATTCTCCAGAGGAAGCAGACGCTATGAAAGTAGGTTATGATATTGCCGTCGATCGTTATCAATGGCATATGAATTGAGTTATGAGTCTTCTGTTGACAAACCCCCGCGGAAATAAGTTGTTTGTGCACACCGAACGCTCGCAATCAATTATGGCAGAGCTCAACCCGCGTCTAAATCATCTGAGTACGGTTTTTGTGGATTCACTGATTGGATGGTTGCCATATAACTACAGGTTACAATGTTGCTACTATTTGAAATTTTTGTAACAATGTTTTAGCCGAGTACACAAGCGAGCACTTCAACACTTACTCAACTGCTATTAGCGTCTGGAAAAGGGTTTGCTAGCGCGACTGAGGTCCTATTTCAGGGGAACTCGGGAAACTGATATGTTTTTAAGTGCTGTTGGGAGCATTCATAACATCTACATGACTGATGGTTGGATGTCACTAAACACTATCATTTACATACATTGCAGCGACTACAATATTATTTGTCGTTGGTAATTCTAGTTTCCTCCACCGACGATGGTAAGAAAGTAGCCACTGACACAGTGAAGGTAGCAGTAAAGCGCGCCAGACCTAAAGCAACGTCCCCCAATCGGCAAGGACCCCAACAATGCCAAGTATGATATTGTACCTAGTACTTTTTAGCTTTATTTGATATGTTTGACAAATATTTATAGGTTTGCGCAAAGATATTCGGTAATGCCTCTGCGCTTGCAAAGCATAAACTGACACATAGCGATGAGCGCAAGTACGTCTGCACAATGTGTGGCAAGGCATTTAAGCGGCAGGATCATTTGTAAGTATATGCTCTACGTTTCAAACATAGTAAAACATGAAGATATGGAAATTGTACCAAAACATACGAGACAAAACATGATGTACAGTCCTAAGATAGAGTCTAAAAGGTAGTTTGAAGGTATTTTATATCACCACAAATCGTATAATTCAGAGCCCAATTTAAAAAGGTCCTGATTCAATTGTCCACAGTATTTCCAGGAATTTAAATTGTGTACCTTTTATAGAAACGGTCACATGCTCACACATCGCAACAAAAAGCCCTACGAGTGTAAGGCGGAAGGATGTGGCAAATCATACTGCGATGCGAGATCACTTCGTCGACACACAGAAAACCATCATAGCACATCTGGCACTTCAGCTAACGCCCCGTCGACCACCATGTCGCCCGCACAAGGTGCGGCGTCGGGCGATGCCGCCTCTCCCCACGGGTCTAGTTGCATTCAATATGCTCCACCACCTACGAACAATCCTTCCTCGGGGAAAAGTCAACTGCAGCAATTGCTGGCCACAGAGCCTACCAAGGTAATACCAGCCATTACATTGTACATGTCGTATTTAATGGTGACAATGGTTTGGTTGTTGTTTAATTTTGGCGTATAATGCAAATTTCATTTCGTTTGTGCAGTTGATTGAATTACCAATAAACGCTGATAGCAGCAGGTCGGAAATTCGAAACGGCGCGATGGATAAAGCGACAACGCTTTATTCATTTTGCGCGGGACATAATAAATAATAACGTAAATGAATACGGCGGGATTTATCCATTCTCGATTCCGGACGTGCATGCAAAGTTAGCGTATAGAGTTTGGCAAATACACGCTCAAATCGAATGGCGCGGGGCGCGGGACTCGCGGATGTTTTTCGAAACAAATCTCGTTAGTGGTTGATTTATGTTTGCACGAGCGCTATTTTCCCCGCATCCGCGAATCATAATTTGCGTCCAACGCGGCCATCGCACATTTGTTTTCATTGTTGTGTTCGTTTGCATAGAGCGGCGGCCATGGCAATAATGACGGATTAACAAAACAGCAATTAGATCTGATTCATCAAATCATGGAGCAAACGCAAAGGCAGTCGGCGACCGCTCTAAAATCAACAGCGAAGCAACCCACAAAGCCCGCTGGCAAAACGGCAATTAAGGTCCAGCGCATTTGGTCGGTAAGTACAACTGGCATCCCTACAAATGATGGCACTCTAATGCGTGTTTTACTCTTCCTACAAGCGCGAAACAACTCAGATAACAAGGCCCGCGTCCTGCGCGCGCATTTTAGCAAATAACTTTCATCAATATTTAATTAAAACTGCACAGTCAGGAAATTAATTGTTAAATATGGGATTTTATTATGTCCGCACGTTGTGGTATTTATTCCGAGTTATTTGTGCACTTACTCAATATCAACGCAAAGTTTCCGTCCATTTTGCATGATTGATGAATGTTTATTTCTAGTCACAACCAAGCACAACTTGTAAAACCACCACGGTTACACCCAGCCAGACAGGCAAGGCTTCCAGCACCACGTCCACAACGACCTCAAGCGCGACTTCGACGAGTTCATCATCACCCGTCGCGCCGCAACAAAATAAGCATGAACTCAAGCCCGTCGAATGCAATTTATGTCATAGAAAATTCAAAAACATCCCCGCTCTCAACGGCCACATGCGATTGCACGGCGGATATTTCAAGAAGGTTTGTTTGTCCGCTAGGATCAGTTTGTTCATTTAATATCTGATTAAATTATGCTGTAATTTGCTTAGGATGCGGATAATAAGAAAAGCGAGAAGAAGGACACTACAGGACCACCCTTGCAGACGGCTAGCGTGAGCGTGCGCGCTCTTATCGAAGAGAAGATTATTAATAAACGCATAACAAATACTCCGACCGCCGCCGTCAGTACCGCTGCTGCCTCAGCTGTACCAACTTCAACAACTACAAACACAGCTGCAAGTGTAGCACAGAGCGACGATGCAATGCGCAATAACTCAGCCCCACCTCTGTTTCCTTTAACTGTGCATCCCATACCAACGGGTCGAAGCGATACCAACTCGAGGAGTAGCACATCGTTTGTTGTACCAGCGCCGCCACAGCAACTTGTTTCAGAAAAGGCACGTCGACATTCGGAGGCGGACGCATTTACCATGCCACGCATACCTAATGACACCACCACGCAACAGGAAGCGGAAGCACTGGCTGATCTGATACTTAAACATGAGAAAGCTACCATAAAACGTACTGCGTCGGATCCGGGACGAACCTCTCCGCAACAGGCGTCACACAAGCAGATCATTCAATTCCAGGCTTCGGATTCGTTCACGCTGGCCTATCAGGCCGAGGACGGATATCTATCACCCAGCCTGCAGGACGAAGTCTTCACCCAGGTTCCGGACAGTATGCTTTTGCAGGGCGTAGATGCGCAGCAATTGGAATCAATTCAATTCCAAACCGATTCGCTGCTGCAAGATCAAAGCGACCAACAATTGCTGGACGATTACACTAATCTGCAGGACTCAGTCATCCAATCGCCTTCCTATCAATCCAGTCATTCAGTAAATCAAGAGTTACAGGCGGTATTGGACTCGCCGTTGCCCGAAAGCTTGGCTGAGTTTAGCACGTATCACTCTAGCGGAAACCTCGATCTGCCGTCGCCTGGTTATCACACCCAATCCCCCGTTCAATATTCCTCTCAGTCGCCGCACGTGACTCTAGCAACCCGTTCACCACTGCAATCGCCGCTGATTAGACACGATTCGCCGGGTTTTGCTTATCCAACTCCTCCAGCGAGCCATGAGGGTCTCTCGCCTTGCTTTGGTCAGAATTCAATGTTGCCGCTAGTTTCACCAAAGCAAAATGAATTCAGTCAGGTGGTATCCCACGATCTAGATGATCACCAGCAGCCGTCATCACCGTTAACAGCCGCCTTTTTTACGTCCGACCTATCAAGTGCAGCAGCAGTGGAAGAAGCTTTAGAGGAAGTTCTGCCAGGAGAAAATATTTCCGCCGATGAGTTATACCCATCTTTAACTAATTCCCCTCCTCCTCCAACATCTCATTCACATTTATCCGTTGGTTTAACACCAATTACATCTCCAGCTCCCAGTTCTACAACCTGCTCATCCTCATCATCAACGCATACCACATTCACCCAAAATACCGTAAGCTTTCCAATGTCAAGCCATTTCACTTTGCAGTCACAGATGTTGCCAAACTCAGACGATCCATTGCTCTCAAGTAGTCCGAAAGATTTCATTCCGCGCAAAAAGTTCGAATTGAATGGGCTCCCACTTAAAGTAATCAGTAGCAATGGACTTCTTGACTTGAACAATAGCAATCTCACCGGAATCCTCGTGGAAAGCAACGGAGAGATTAAATTTATTCAAACGGGAGGTGGCAATCTTCAAGGCAAAAATATTTTAGTTACTGGCGGCTCGCTTCTAACTACTGCGCCAAACACACCATTAACACACAAACAAAAGGACGTAAACGAAATGAAACCAATGGGAATAAAACCTATGCTGGTGCAAAAGGTGTCCAGAGTAAAAACATTGACTGTGAAGCCCAAAGATATAAAAATGGAAGATGTCTCTCACGACGTTTTCCTCAGCCCGAGCGTAACTTCAAGCTCTATGCGGATGTCCCGTAAACGGCCGCGAAGCGACCCACTCCAACTGCCTGTACTTCATCAGTCTCGCCTTAGGGCAACCAGGAGTAAACCTCAAGGAGCCACTTCATATACTCCTCAGCCCATTTTGAATCCCAGCAGGCCAGGTTCTGGTTTGTTTATGTATTTAAAACAGAAGACCATGGGTGAGAACACCTTGTATGAATATACGATGTACATATATACATAATAAAACTATGCGAATTTCCAGATCAAGACGAGTTGGCAAACCCTTGGTGTATCGAATCCGTACCTGAATCAGATTCGACGCCGCACATCAACGTGGGGTCTAAGTTCCAATGCAGCATCCCTGCGGTAATGCCGTCCTACCATCGAGTCACGCGGGACCGATCGCCTGAGGACCTGCTTTGGGATCCTGGCATATTGCAGTATAGTGATAGCGAAGGTACGTATTACAACGAGCACGTGCGAGACGTAAGATAACATCTTGTGCTCGATTTTGCAGTCGACATGTACTTAGATTTTGCGTGCTGCGCGGCCATTCCCGGAGGCGGCAGAAATCATGAGTACGCCATGCATTTGCTTCACATGTGTGGTGGTAACATTCATGTAAGTGACTTGTGAAGAAAACTGCATTACATATTCTACAAGTATAGTGTGATTTATTCTCAAATTTACTTACGTAGGAGGCAATGTTAAAACTAATGCAGTCAACTCCGACTCTTCCCAATGGACACCCGTTGCTTTCTTATCAGTACTCGGAGACTGACAAGTGGACTGCTGAAGAGACAGAATTGTTCCATCAAGCTTTGCTCAAACATGATAAAGACTTTTACTTTATCGCTCAAGAGGTAATAATTAGCAATTTAAATTAAATTTTAACACATTCCACAAACCGTAAGGTTAATCAATTCCGATTTTTTAGGTTGGTACAAAGTCGTTGAAACAATGTGTGCAGTTCTATTATATGTGGAAAAAGGTCTGCACCGATGAATACAGAAAGCACAAGGAATTGCATTGTTCGACTCTGGGAAAGGGATACGAAGCCAATGAAGAGAAGCCATATCCGGATGTAAAGCTACTCGGGGTGAGCCGCGTATATAGATTTAAGGCAACCCATCTGACTAACATTCACTATCCCCATTTGTTTGCAGATCGCCGATGTTGCTTCCCCAATGCCCCTACAGGAGCACAGGAACTACACGTGCGAGTTTTCTGACTGTTCAGCTGTAAGTTGTGGCTATCAACTTAATCAAGCGCCAATTCTAGAGATCAATGAGATCGTATATCGTATATGATGTGTGTCTGTTCGCAGAGTTTCAATTCTCGTGCCGCCCTGAACGGCCATATTCGTATACATGGCGGGACAGCGGCTCGCTGCTCACCAACACCCTCGTTGGAAACTATGGCAGTGTCAACAAGCTCAGCAAGTAGTGGAAATGGCCCACCAGGCCTTCAACAATTGCTAGGCAAGCGAGCAATGGCGTGTCATACGCCTGATTCCACTGAAGACTATCCGTGTAAGATTTGTGGGAAGTAAGTGTACTCCATTCAGCCAATAGAAACCATAGATAAGGTAAATTTGAGCAATATCGGTGTTTAGCGCAAGTTACATGCTGCTTACGTGCTAACCTATCATTACGTTGCTACAATTGCAAATGTTCCACTTACAAACCATCCAAAGAACGGAACGGAGGTATCTTATACTTAATTTATTTTTCTTGGGTTCACACTTATCTTTACTCCTGTTTTGGAGTCACCGCTACTTTTTGTGTTCGATCAATGTCTTAGGCCCACATTCTTCAAACTAGCATGACAAACTGGAACATGAACTGATTAATGGGATTGACAAATGATTACAAGGCTGAAACACAGCATAAAATCTGTGCCCATCATTGCAATTATGGTGATTCACTTTGTACTCGTTGTCATTGTCCTTGAACTCTGCTTTCAATTCTGTATGAATCTTTGTAAGGTTAACCAAAACTTGCACAACTCTAAAACAAAGTACTCTGTGTCTTCAAGTTTAGGGCAACTACTTTACTACTTCCTAAGCAATCGTGTGTCTATGGTGTGTTTGTAAATCCAGCACGTTATCGCATGTCTGTTTTTGCGTTTCAGAGTTTTCACAAAAATTAAAAGTCGCAGTGCTCACATGAAATCCCATCGACCGCCGGACGCGGAACCATCGCGGCCAAGGCAAAAAGACAAAGAACACATCCTTACGCTGCTGACCACTGCTGCCTCGGGCGCATTAAATGCGTCACAATCAACTTTCGACTCCGTGCCAACTTCATCCAGTACTTAGTTAACATGAAGGGTTTCGCACAAACACTTGTACAAACCTGGTAAATTATTTGCTAAGCTATCCAGCTATGTGGCAATCAATGGTGAAAAACTCGTAAATCAAAGATTCTCGAGAAATTGGTATGAAAATCAAACGTTTCCATGCATGCCATATGCATGTTTGTGAACTGTGCATTTATAAAGGTTAATTTTTATATATTAGCAAGTTTTGGCTCTCGAATCGAAGAGTTGAAACTAAATTGACTCAAGTCACCATTACACAAGGGGATTTGAAAAAATCGCCATAAAATGTGCGAATAAGAAAATCTCTTCTTCGTTTAATAAAGCGAAGTCTAGTCGTATAGATAATGTGTGTACAAAACTTACGGTGTAAGTATATATGCATATATATATATATTGAGAACATTTCTGGTTAAGATGGTAAAAACTAAAATATTCACTTGAAAATCAAACGAATTGTTTCGTTTTCTTTCTTTTCACATTAACTTACTTACTATAGTCTCACTTTTAAAGGAATAAACAAGAAAACAGATATATTTATATTTGCATAATTAAATGTAAATTTAAAGAGAAAACGATGAAAAGCGTGTATTTGCAAGTAATGAACTAAAACATAGGATATATTACAAAGAAAAGAATAATTATTAAAAAACAATATGGGTTGTGTTGCGTTACCGATGCGTAACGTTAGTGCCTTTCGATTGTCGAGTGAGACACTAATGCATCACATTTTTCACGAGAAAATCGGGTTGGTCGAGATTGGATTCGTATGCGCAAACACTCTCAAATAATTGAATACAAATGCCGTGATGCAATAGGAGCGCAAATACAATAAATAGGAAGAAACGTAGCAAAATGTGCAGCCACTGGAAGCAGGGGGACTCGAGAGTATAGATTTCTTTCAAAGCACACCAATGGTACTTGAAACCATTACATTTCCTCTACATCCCGCTCAAATCACTCTTGATTTACATATGTTTCACTTCGGGGCTAAGCAGTTGAGCAGAGAACAAAAACGATGAGCAATATTGAAACATAATTCACTAGAAGACAAAATGATGCACTATTAATGGGAAGGTAAAGAAAACAGGAGAGAACGAGCGCCATATAATAAAGTTGTTAGGATAGAGTCTAAAGGATAATTCGCAATTTAATAAAATTAGGAAAGAGACGTGCATTTCATCTGGCTATGTTGTGCGAAGGAAAGGAATTTTCATATATGCTCAATTTAAATTAAACGCAAGAGAATCAACCATCGGGTGAGGAACACTTTGTAAATAAATCAGTTGAAATCAATGGAGCAATTCAGCGACAAAATGGAAATCATTCCACATTAAGGTGAAACGTGTAAAATATCTATGTACTGATTCGTCAATACTTCAATACAAAATTATTACACTATAACTTATGTGACATGTGGTAGCTGAATTGGATAACAAACCATACGCTAATTCGTATTTACGGCGAAGAGAAAAGAAAGCAAAACCAAAAAAATCGAATAACCAATGTTTTAGTGGGAAAACAAACGAAAAAGTAACTCGATGCCATGTCGGCACTGTTTAACTCTGTGTTGTGATCTTTTTAAAAGTCTATTACTATGAATCTATCTATATATATAAATATTTATTATAAATATACATAAATTTATAATTAATTATTATACGAATCTACTCAAGAAATTTCGAAGCAGATGCAGATTCGAGAGAATAATATTTGTATATGTTAATAGTATATGTATATGTATGTATAATTAGACGAAATTATTATCTAAATACTTATAAATTACAGGTAGACACGAATCATGATCGATAGACAATGAGGAATTCGCTAAGATTTAAATAATTACGAGCGTATTGTGGTTAGAATCTGTGCATAATGAGATTTCATGATGAACTCCAAGGGTAGATCAGCTTTATTTCTCGTTGACAAAAAGTCAAGAATGCATTCAAATGGAGAGCGGAAGATGGAAAAAAGCATAAAAGCCAAAGCACAATTCCGAATAAATTTCAAGCAGACAATCGTTCCAAAATGCTCACTTAGCGTAAACGATAAGCGCGTATGTATTAGCAATCCTATTAAACGTACTCGTAAACGTATTTTCGATTAGCTAACGGACTAAAGGCGTAAGAGATTGTATCCTCACATGCACGCTGAGAAAAATAAGCGCACAGCGCATATATCAGTGTTTTACGTGTGTCATGAATGATTTTACTCGATTGACGGCTCCATGGTGTACCATTTCTTGTTCGATGTTTTCTAACCACAGCTGTTGTATGTTTTCCGGTTTCTCGCCGCGTCCACCAGGTAATTGGAGGCTGGCAATCAACGTTTTATAGATATATATTACATCTACTATATAGATCATGTAAAATAGAAGCATACGTGTTACCGAGCTGTGCTGCTAATTGTCTTGACTTTTCGTCAACGCCTCCGAAACGTAGAACAATTGAACATAATCCAGGGGCAGGCAGACGAATACACAAAACTAAAGTAAAGTTACTCAAATGGGTTGGGTCCCAATGTTTAAACAACTATGAACTATACACTTATGTATGATTGGTTTATGATTGATTAAGTCGTTAACGACTCTAAACATTACTTTGCTGGTGCTCATTATTGACTATGAATTACTCAACAGACGCACACTATCAACTATTCTTCCATGAATGAGGATAATGCTCAGTTGCTAATAAATGGCTCAAACTAATCAAACTTTTTAAAGTAGGTAGACGTGTGAGCGATATCATGGAATGTCCATGGTATCTAACGAATATGGTTCGGCCTAGCCATGCGCTCTTGAGATGTCAGAAATTTCAAAATTGCTCATTCTCATACAAAAATAATTAACGATATATTCGTATAATTGCTCAGTTTATATTATTACGTTTAAAGTGCTTGTAGATTATGCTCCATTCAGGACTTGGTTTGTGTGTGATAATATTGCCAACAGTTAGTTAATGCTAAAAAGAAGTTTGCTTTTATTTTATGATTTTGATAGGCTACTTAAGTTCTATTTGATAACATTTGTTTCCATTGTGATAATTGCGAGCCTAATGATATAAATCTTAATTAAGATATGAAACTAAACACTTTCGAGCAAAGTATTGTAAATGGACGAAACAAATCAACACTCACATAGTGCAATGTAACGACGAGCAAATAACCCCGACACTCATCGTGTGCCAAAGAAAGTGGAAAACAAAAGCTACAAAGACAAAAACAACGCGCTTATTATAACATACTGCACTTTCACACGTATGCACGTTAAAAAAAAAAAACAAAAGACATTTTATACAAAAGATAACTTATTAAACATAACGTTTGTATATACGCTTACGCCACTTTCTGACTCGGAATGAATTTTTCTACATTCGATTGTTTCTCTTGTTCCTTCTTCATTTTATAAGCATATTCAATCACCGCATTAATTATTTGTACATTTTATTGTCCTGATGCGGCTGATGCGTAAAGTAGCAGGGGATGACGATACGATAGTACAAGTGGTGTTGAAATCGAGCGAACGAGTAATTGCCATACGCATGGTTTCTTGAACAACGAAAAATACAATATCATAGCTCATACTCTACGTACCGATATTCAAAAGTTCTCTTCATTTCGCTCAGTCCTTGTCCAAAGTCACCTATGCGTTAAGTTAGTGTGGTGGTTAAATATGTATAAAATATTAGTAACAAGATATTTTCCTGCAAGCGCGTCCTATGTGCAATTTTGCTCATAATCCAAGTGGAAACAATTAATTTCTGTCCGTACCTGAGAAGGCTCTTATACTTGCTCATTCTAATTGGGAATTCGGTTTGGTTTGAAATTTGAAAATTACAGCGTTGTTGTACCCACAGACATCTCATGGTTGTAAATTAAGGCGAGTGCAAGGGCACTGTCGTGTCGAGTTGTTTATAAACAAAGTACATTTAAGTGTGAACGAAAAGACAAAATGTCAATACGTATCTATAGAATTCTAGCTCAAGTTTTTTATTCCTTACTTAGCTAATTATGAATAAATAGTAATTAAAAATTGATTGTAAACGAAGCGGTGTTTACGCATTACTTGTTGTTATTTGTTGATGCGAGTATTCCCACACCTTCTGTACCCTTTTGCCATGAGAGCAAATCAAACACGGTAACATATTTTCCGCCATTCGCCATTTATTTACTAGATTTAACTGTCTAAGAGTATAATAATCAAATAAGGATGTGTGTTCAACACTTGCGCAAATTTTCTTGAGCTTTAATGTTTACACATGTTGGTTTCCGCGTTAGCGCTCATATATTCATGATATAGGCATAATTCGTATAAATTAAAATAACATTGATGTGATGTTAAGTTAGAAATATTTTTAAAGATGATGATAATGATGGTGGTGATGATCGAGAGTTAAGTCGAAAGATCTTAAGTAAATGGAACATGAAACAAAAAACATAACCTTCAAAATGCTCCAACTACGAGCACGCATCAAGACAATCCTTTTTCGTAATGCCGCAAAAGACACGTTTCTGACAAACGAGAGGTCTTGTTTATCGTGTCATCTGATTTCTAACGTTATGCGTTGATTTTACGTAAATTGTATGATCATTGACTTGGTTCCGCTTAAATTTTGATTGGAGGCAAGAAAATTTGACGGGTGCTTTTTGGTTCTGATGGACGCATAAATGATTTGTGAATTTCATATCGAGATTACTTGTTACTTAAGTTACATTTTAAGCTATTAATCGACTTATAATGCTAGACCTAGTATACTGTTTTGTTTGATTGTGTTTTTCTGATATAAACATTTAAAAAAAAAAAACTATGAATGATGAAAACTATTTGTTGTTGAATTCTGTCCACATGAACGGGAAAATAAACGAGTTTCCAGAATTAGTATTTAAAGAAAGAAGAAAGAAAACACATGCAAAAATAAATAAATCGTATGTTTAATATAAAGTGTATATGTATATACTTGTATTATTGTATGCACAATAAAATATGACGTTGTACTTATTATCTTCATTTTATTTTAAGAGACTAACTAATCTTTAATATTACCTTGCCACCAAATGTGATCTTTTTATACTTTTCAAATTTAATATTGGCCAACCGATTCAGCAAAATCGATTGGCACTACCATTGAAGTTGTAGGTGTGTATGTACCTCAAGAGTCTGATAACCTAAATTTACTCAATTATTCATCTGGGACATACGTTTCATTTCGTACATTTTCAATATGTAATTGCTTCAATAAATTGGTATTATTTTTAAATTACGTTTACCTTTCTTCAACGTGGACCAAAAACGTATTATTTAATTTTTAATTTGAAATTTCATTGAAAATTCTTTCAATTTTTTTTTTATAGCTTAGTGTTTTTAATAAGTATGCCTCTTTTATTTGCAAGTTTATACCATTCAACCCTCCCAACTCTTATTTCTATAGATTTATCTTTCTTCACAGACGTATTAGGTTCCTATCTTAAATATTACATTAGCAAGTAATTCCCTAATAAAATCCATAAATATTTTTAATTATTCATCTAGTTTTCTAGATATATATACAATTAATTTTAACCACCTCAATTTAATTGAAATTTGTGTAATATTCTTAATCTTCTCATGTGATACAAGTCATGTTTTTGCTGCCCTGCGCATTCACCATTAATCATCTTTTTAGCCGTGCACACATCGGCCACATCAATCTGGCTGCCCAATTTATCAATCTCAACCTAAAACCTTTTAGCACTCAACATATTATTTGCCGCTTCTATCTTTTGCAGAACGCAGAAAACAGAACGCAAAGCACGTTTGAAGGGAAAATATATGGCCATATAGTAAGCAATTAGCCCTTTTACTATATATATCAATACTTTATTATTAAATACATATTAGTTTTAGTTGAGAATTTCATTTGAGAGTTGGTATTTTGTGTAGCATTTTCATATTAGTATGAATTGAGATTGCGACTATATAAAACATTGCGGTAGGGCGCTTGCGTTCAATATCCCGGGCTGCCAGCCACCAGTCCTGCTCGCGAGACCGCGCACAGCAGACGCATCCGTGTGCCTCCGTCAGCCGCCTACACCGCCGCCGCCGCCGTAAAAACTTGGTGTTTTATAAAATATAGGGATAATTCTTGTGCCCTATAGACTTCCCATGGAATGTTTCTTGCACACGGGGTATTTGTGTTGAGGTAAGGAAATTACTGTATTGTGTATCAATGTGAATCGTGTGTAATCGATAATAATAGTAGTCGTAATGTCACTAATTATTAGTATTTTTAAAAAATTCTTTATAAAAGATGGCATTATTTCTTTATGATATATTGTACACTATATAATATTTATTTAAGACGTGGCTAAGATTTATAACAAAAAATTAATTAAACGTGATTATTAAATTACAAATGTTAGGTAATACATTAAAATATACAATATATATTAATATAGTTATCAATATACAAATTACTACTTAATTTTAAACAAATGTGAATATTGTATTTTGATTTATTTTTTTAACAGGATTAGCTCTTTCACAGTTTCAAAGTTACAAAGCTCAGTCACGTGACAAAAGCCATAAATAACTGGCTTTTATTGTTTCACACCATCAAATAAAACATCTTATCGATCCAAATCAAATCAAAAGAAACGCAATGTTTCCGCTTGCTCTTCGTACCATACATGAAACCAATTTACATTTGCATCAAGCATCCAACACTAATAACATTTTATACAATACACAAATTGTTCTTGCTCATATACTAACCTACTAACATTTTACAGTTATACTTAATTATTGTTTTTTTGATATGCCAAGTAACGTGCTAACATTACATCTTTCTAATGTTGTTTCATTGTCACAGAAAAGTATGAAGACGTCCACCTCGTCTAATGATCGTATATGCAAATTACAAATGGCCACCATCACACTATCGGGCTAAGGTTTTCGTGGAGAATTAGTTTGGCGACGGATAGCAACCCTTAATTAAGCACCTCAAGAACAACCACACGGTGGGCGCAGTAATAGCGGCAACAGTCCTAAACTCTTACTCAAATGGCTGATCATGATAATTTTGATGATGAGGTGAGTTAGATTAAAAGTGACTTAAAATTAGAATAAGATTAGTGTGTAATTATTTGTTAACCTACTTAATGCCAGTTACCCGACTGCATGTTAAATGTCAGTGGAACACGCTGGCATTAGTTTTTACCTATGTTCTTATCGTGTTGGGTGCTTTGAAAACAGCAAACTACTTGATAGCAGCATACCTGTTTGATTCTACAGTGCAAAACGCAGAGATTCAATAATTCCATATTTTGATGATTTATTACATCAATTATACGAATGTTGTACTATTTGTACTGATATAGCTAAAGCGGAATATTATAAGAATTAATTTTTATCATTATTAACATATTTTATCCTGATTTGTTTTCCATATAAGTAAAAATATGAAAAACAAATCAGGATAAAATTAATAAGTAACTAGATAACCATAAAATAACACAAACAAAACCATAACATGGAAATCAATAGAATATGGTATACATATTTTCTATAGAGAAAAGTGGATCCTTGGTTATAAATTGTTGATAAATAGAAGAACTATTATTTATAACCAGACGTGCTGACATTGTTTTTTTAATTCAGTTTTCTATGTTTTTATACATACTTTTTATAACTATCCAAACTATTAGTATTAAGCATCACTATTTTAAATTAACAAAAATTATTTTTTCACAAAAGATGTTTTTTTAAGTTCTATGAATTATAACATTTTAATATTAGTTATATTGAGGTTAACTTATTTTTATTATTGTCCATTTATGACTTGAACAAATAATTTTTGTTGAGAAGTTTATTACACTTTTTTTTGATTGGAGTAGATATCATAAATTAGCACGTTTCTAAATTTATTACCGGACTCAAGATTCTTACTTCGTCTATGATACTTTTTTATTTAAATTAAATTATGTTTTAGCACAATTATCATATTTTTCTTTCAAGTGAACAAAATTGGATTAGCAAATACTTTATAAGTGTACAAAGTAATAATCATCTAAAATCACTAAAATTCATGTTCAATGGTTTACTTAGTAGTTAATAGCTAACTAAACCAACAAAACGTTGCTGTATCCTCTGGTAAAAAT
>JAODGC010000011.1:3226936-3275017 GCA_027574925.1 Ecitoglossa quadriceps | reverse complement strand
CTTTAATTTAGGACAGTTTATATCATAAAAAGTAATCATTTTACTTCTATGTTCTTTCATCTACAAGTTTTTCTTTCACACAGATGAAAATATATTATTTTTCTTTTCCTGAGTTGTTTACCACAGATCGAAATTATATTAATGCTTTAGCCAAGGGAAAGTTTTAATGTTAAATTATTTTTGCAACAATATAAAACCAGTATTTTTACAATATAGTATTGTCTTTATTATATACGGCTTATTAGAAAACAATTTTCTAAAATTTTGGGTGGAATTAACTTAATTCAGTTTATATTACATTTAATTTAAATTAATATTCTTGGTAAATAAATAATACAACTAGAAAAGCCACAAAAAAGTATGGTTACATTTTCTTTCCTGCCAATAAAGCAATTTTACTAAATCAGCCCAAAAACTTGCCCAAAAAGTTCTTATTTTGTTGTAAAAATGCCAAAATTATATTTTAACGAAAAACTTTGCCTGGTTTTATGGCATAAATAAAATGTAATTTATCTATTTTTCAATTATTTTTAAAAAATATTAACATATATTTAAGTTATAAACAAAACTTTTGTTTTATATTGGCAAAAATATTGGCAAGTAATTATTTCAAGATAGATAATTTCGATTATACATTGTAAGCTAATTTTATATTACTTTTTTTTGGAAACTTAATTCATATTTTATTTACTTATATAAATTTAATTAATACAAAAAAAATTCAAAAAATACTTTGTTTTTGGATCTTATTCCTATTATAAAATAAAAATAAAGTTACGAAGACAATACCATATCATAAAGAGCAATAAATTACCAAGTTATTACCTGCACTGATAGAAAACATGTCCTAAAGCCTGTTGAATTCAACTATTTTTTTTTTTGGCAGGTCAACAAATTTTCAGATAGAGATAGAGAAGATTGGCCTCATGCCAATAATTGCATTCAATCAAATGAAACTCAATATTCGAGTAATTTAAACTAGTTCTCTATTAACTATTAAACTTAAATATTAGAAACGCATCCTGCTACCGTTACTTTTATTTTCAGCCATTTAAATGATACATATTTTTATACGTTTGTTGTAATCCGAATTAAGTACTTCCATATTCATTTATTCACTTCTACAAGTTGACTATGACAAACAACAATAGAGTAAGAGAATAATTTTATCCCGATTAGAAAAAAACTATATATTGCATTGACGCCGTCATGAACGTCATCTGGGTGAAATTGGGCCACATAAGGGACTGCTATTTTGTGTCATTTGCGTGCTGGGAACATATTTTTCGCACGTGGGATGAGGCAATTTTGGCGATAGTGCTAGCAGGAGCGGCAACAGCTTCGGATGTGAATGGAGTGTGCGTGTGTATCCTTGCTCACAATTTCTCTTCGTGTCCTCTTTTCAGATTCTGTAGCGATGTAAAGAGGGCCAACCTTATCTGCTCGAAATTATCGATTCACGACGAAAGTGACTAAAGCTGAGGCAGTGCAGCGGTCGTGCTATCTTGCATTCGCATTTGGTTCGAGTTAATATGCGCGTGCATGCGGATAACTAAACCACACGACAAAGGATAATGTACAGACAAATAGGGGAGGGAAACACCAGGTCGTTTTATTGTATTGTAAAACAATATGCATTATTATAAATAAGCATGCACAACCTGAATTATAAATAAGATAATTGATACTGAATACTGAATATGAAGAACATAAGTGATCTCATTAAAATACAAATAATTTTAATATGATGAGTCATATTCCTTTAATACTTTTTGTTATATTAGTAGTTTTAGAGAATGGGAGTCCAATAATGTCCAATAAGTACTATTTATTATAAAGCATTGTCTTAAAACATTAAGGTTGTGACGAAAAATGATTTCACTTCTTTAATTATCCCAGAATTTGCTCTAATTGAATTGTACATAGTAAACAAATACAAGATATATTATATTACTACATTCTACCTATTACTAAATTGTAATTATTTTACAAAATTGTCAAAATAACAAATCCATAAAATTCAATACACAAGGATCTTTACATGTCTTCCTATCAAACTTGATTAAAAAATGTAAAGTAATATATGAGTCGTCTATTGTATAATTATAATTAGCAAACAGAAATTTGCTTTAATTTGATTTTTTTACATAATTTGTCTTAAATTTGTACGTCTATATAAGTTCAAATGCATTGATTATATAGTGGTTTTGACTGAATTAGCCTTCAGTATTGATTTGTTTAAACACGATTACCTGCCGTCCTTGTACTTTGGCTTTCAGTTCACGTACCACCTACACAGTAGGACACCTAATATTTTATCAGCAACTTCATTCACTATCACAAACCTCACTATCTAATAATAAGCATTCCAATTCAATTTGAATCTATCCCGAAAACTATTAACACTATCATGCATATTTAAATATAGTCTTAGTAATAGCACCTTAAATTTATCAAGCGTAACTAGATGATTGCCGTCTCATTTCGCGATCCTGCTGTCTATGGCTTTGTAATACAAAACGAAAATTAGAAAATAGAGATGCCTGTCTGCTACTGGCACCAACTGTCTGAAGAGCAGCCGTGCCTTAATGGAAGTTATTTTTACCACCGACCTCGGTTCCAATAATGCTAGATATTGGGTTTCTGATGGCGTGTGACAGACACATGAAAGTGCCATATATATTTTCAATAAATGAATCAATATAAATCAATGTTATAGTTAGTAAAATTTAAACTATATATTGCATATGTGAAATTGTCTAGTCAACTATTCATATTTCCTTGATTATTTTAGAAGATTTACCTCATATGTGAGTCATACTTTAAAAGAGTGCTGATAATCCTAACAAAGTGGTTTGAATTTTAGAACAAATTAAACTGTCAACCAGGGTGTTGAATTCTCATGACAAACTGGATGAACATCAATTCAAATTGATGGCCCTATTTTTTGGCTTGATTGAAGGCTTGATCTCAACAGGATTAACTTAAGTCAGTTTTAACTAAAAGTGCGAATAACAAATAAAAACGGGTTTTCAAAACTAGCATAATTCTGATATTCATTTTGTATCAACAAATTGCTGCTTTGCACAAAACATTAGGTAGCTGAGTTAGTCATAACTAAATTGTTTTACTAATATTGATTTTACAATAAAATACAATGGTTTATATCACTTTTAGTTAATATTTTTAATTTATTTTTTCTATGAAAAAAATATATTTATTTATTAGTTCAAAAACCAATTATTGGGAAATACATGACAGAATACTCATGACTAAGTAGTGGTATATAAAAATTTTTATTTTCCATTTTGGTTGATGTTATAAACATTACTATAAAGCCTGCTTTAATTAAGTTACAGAAGGGAGTAATAAAAGTGATCAATTTAATGAATGGCATCCAATCTTAGTGGATTAGAAATTTTAATTAAAATGAGATTCATTTACGATGTCAACTTTGCGATTTACTGCGTTGACATTCAAGTCGTCGGATTGTTCAGTTTAACTTCGCACAAACTGTCAAACCCCCAACTTTAACAATTGATTTCTTACTTTATGGAATCAATTTAAGTATCAAAAGTACACAAAGAACACTTCTAGTTGTAATTACTAAAACTCAAATAAGATTAATTACTTTCCAAATGGTTCCATTTGTTGTGCTCAAATAAACCCATCGATAGCACCATTGGCTGGCATTTCAACAACTAGAAATGAGTTTCATACTGAAATATAGCGAAATTTTAAGTCTAATTAGAAAATCGTTAATTGAAGTAGTAGCAGAAAAAATATGGAAAGTTGATTATTAATTATTGTATTTATATTTCTAGGAGCTTGTGTCAAGCAACACAAATCAGCGCAACTGGCGTGGTATTTTAATTGCACTGATGGTGATTGTGATGGTGCTTGCATTAATTGTCACTTCTGTGGTACTGTTAACACCGCCTGATGAAGGTCCGCGCATTAAGGGCAATCGTTTCAAAATGCAAGATATCCTCGGCCATGACTTCCAACCTCTTCGTTTTAATGGTACCTGGATATCAAGTATGTTATGTACAATTTAAAATATCTTCTCAATTATTTAAATCTTTTTCTTACTTTGTGGTATGTAGGCAATGAGCTGATTTATAAGGACGAGTTTGGAGGAATTAGTATTATGAATGTGACAACATTAAAAGTGAGATCACTAATGTCCAATCAAACCTATGTAAGTTTATTAAATGTTTAACTGCATGCTTTATATTAATATGTATTGTTTTAATAGCAACGACTGAATCCTGCCCGATTTACGCTCTCACCTGATCAACGATATCTTCTCCTAGCTCAAAACGTCAAGAAACTCTTTAGATATTCGTATCTTGCTCAGTATCTTGTCTACGACATAGCAACAAGGTAGTTTGGCATAGTAGTTTCTATATCAATAGGAAACTAATTGTAATCAATTAGTTTATTATTTAATACAATTGTGGTTTATATTGCGGATATCTTATATGTTAATGTGGTAGGAGTGAATATCCAGTCCGACCAATGCCTAATACAGAAGATCATCCGTTCCTCTTGCTGGCTGAATGGGCCCCACGTGGGCATGGTTTGATTATTGTTCAGAACTATGACATTTATTATCGACCAGCCCCGTTATCCCACTCAGGATACCGCGTTACCCATAATGCTGTTCCCGGTGTAGTAAGCAACGGTGTTCCGGATTGGCTTTACGAGGGTAATTGCAATAAACACAATCGCCCAGTGTATATCTCACTGAATTCATGTGTATTATCATTGTGTGTCCAGAAGAGATACTTGGCAGCAACAGCGCAATTTGGATGTCGGCTGATGGGCACATGCTAGTGTTCGCCTCCTTCAACGATAGTCTAGTAGAAGAATTGCGTTTTCCCTGGTATGGATCCGGTGGGGATGGACGACTCTACCCGGATATTAGATCGCTGCGCTATCCCAAGCCTGGCACACACAATCCACAGGTTACATTGACGCTTGCAGATCTTGCCGACGCCAGCAATATCCGCATGCGAGAAGTTAAGCCGCCCATGCAGCTGCAGAATCAGTGAGTTACAGGTTTCAATCATAAACTTGGAAACGAAGGAGATGGAATGAGTTGGGGGGTGTGAAACGTCAGCAGGCAGCGGGAATCTTAAATGGAAAGTAACAATATAGATTTTTCTTTTCAGGGAATACTATTTCACAGCAGTGGCTTGGATAAGCTCAACTGAAATTTCCGTGGTGTGGCTTAACCGTGCACAGAACTTATCTATCGTTTCGATTTGCAAAACTCCGGTATGGCATTGTATAGAGGTTCGTAGAAGAAAAAATTGAAAAAGATGATGTATCTTTCGAGAAAATATTTTTGCCTAGATAAAATGTTGAATCTATTGTCTTGACAGACTCAACGCGTTTCTGGAGATGGCGAAGGGTGGGTAGATATGGGAGATAGCCCACTATTTAGTCCAGACAGCGCTAAATACATTACCGTTGCGCCGGTTAAAGATGGCCCAGCGGGATACTTCCGACATGCGATCGAAGTAAATATCTCTAAGCGACGCACCCTCTCGTTAACTCACGGTCGATATGAAGTGACGCGAATACTCGCCTGGGATCACTCTAATGACGTGATGTGAGTACAGATGTTTTTTATTAGATTTGGTACATAAACCCAGCTATTCTAACGTTGCCGACATCGCTGTTTAGTTACTTCCTAGGCATTCCCGAAGGCAAACCCGGACAACAACACCTTTACCGCGTAGCTTCCGTACCACCAAGGTCAGGTGCTTCATTACAACCACCAGTTTGCCTCACATGTGTCCCTGAACCAGTACCTACATTACCACCATTCTACGTTGAGGATCTCCCCGTCGTTCCAAAGAATAAACCATGGGATGATGATTGGTCTGAGGATGAAACAAGTACAACACCTGCTCCACGCAGGAGAAAGAAGAAACCTAAGAAGGAAGCAAATATTGAACCACCTTGTTTGTATCATAATGCTATTTTTAGTCCAATCGTCCCTAATTATTATGTGCTGGAATGTTTGGGACCCGGGATACCAACCAGTATTTTATATAAAGCAACTATTCTAAAACCTACGATGGTTTTAGTGCTACAGAATAATACTGCATTGCGAGAACGCGTGAGTAAAATGGCAATGCCTCAGGTTAAAACCTTTTTGGTACAAATATCTGATGAACATGAAGCGCACGTTCGTCTTATTCTTCCGCCTGGACTGAGAGAAGACGAAATCACGCAGTATCCATTGGTGGTCCAAGTGTATGGTGGTCCTGGCAGTCAATTAGTGACGGAACGCTGGCGTATTGATTGGAACACATATCTCACCGGAAATAAAGATTTCATCGTCGCACAGATTGATGGGCGTGGGTCAGGAGGTCAAGGACATAAACTGTTGCACCAAGTGTACTATAAATTGGGTACAATGGAAGTGTTTGATCAGCTGGAAGTGACCGAGTACGTTACAACTTTCTCAAACAGTCCCCTCAGCAATAATACAGTTGCAAAAACTATTTCAATGTGTTTCAGGTACTTGAGAGACAACCTACATTACGTCGATAATAGAAGAGTTGCAGTTTGGGGTTGGAGTTATGGCGGATTTGTGTCAGCATTAGCATTGGCAAGTCCAAAAAATGTTTTCCACTGTGCGGTATCGGTTGCTCCTGTAACAAACTGGAAGCTTTATGGTAATTTTAATTTTATCTATTCCCAAATTAGTAAATTAAGTCGGTGATATGTTGTATAGATTCTGCTTATACCGAGCGATACATGGGCTTACCTAATGTAACAGACAACTATAAGGGATATGATGAAGCAGACGTGTGTAAAAAGGCGCACTTATTGAAGGACAAAATGTTCTACTTGATACATGGTACGGCCGACGATAACGTGCATCTTCAACAGTCGATGGCACTTGTTAAAGCGCTCTCAGAAGCGGGAGTGCTTTTCAGACAGCAAGTAAGAATCCAATAAATTCTCGACAGCAATTTCTGCTGGCACTTGATTTTTACTACTATTCAAACTTTACCCTTAATAACCAATTACAGGTTTATCCAGATGAAAGTCATAGTTTAGGAGGTGTGAAAAAGCACCTCTACCGATCAATGGGTCAGTTCTTTGACGACTGCTTTAGAAAACAAGTTCCGCTTGAGACCAAAGTTGGTCTTATGAGCGGCGGTGATGAGTAGCCGATCTTGGAGCGCTCATGCGACGCGTGCGCACTTGACTACGATTAATCCTTTTCAATTTTCAACAAATTGGACCGAATTCGCCTTTTCTAGAAATAAATATCTTGTTGATTCGTGACTATTCATTAGCCCGGTGATAACGAATTTGCAGTGTGTACATACCCATTGAAAAGTACGGTACATGCAACCTCAAATCAGTTCTTTTTCCAAACCAATGTACATAGAGGTGTATATAGTAATAATTCTGCAAATATTTCATTGTAAAATTGAACCAGCATGAACTTCAATATTTAGAATCAAAACACTTCAGTAACTTATTCAATGCGATGCATGCACTTTCGTGGCTACTCTCCTGGGCGCCTTACGGTTCGAATTTCGAACCCTACAAACGTTGACTACGACCAGTGATCGCTCGAGACGGAAATTCGTTGTTTTTCTACGGATCAACTGGTGCGACTACGTCTAGGTACCGATATGTACGACGTCGCGTATGTGTGTTAGAAAAACATCCACATGTCGATACTCGGATGTTTTTTAAGTGATGCAAGTGCCAAATTTTTTGTGTGTCGTGTTTCCGTATACACTCCCTAAATAGTACTTAAAGAGCGCGCGCGCATTCAAAACACAATCCAAATACAATCGTTAATGATACTCAATGTATAAACCGAAGAAGGGCAATAATTTTCGATCAAGTTGAAAGAAGTGATAACAGCACGAACAATGCGAGCGTAGGTGAAGCATGTAGGAAATAACTAAAGTTGACTAGATTTACACTCTGAGCCCGTGCAAAACAATACGAAAGCAATTTTAACGTTTAACTCTCTAGTGATAGTTATATGTGTTACTAGCACAAATTCAGTATTACTACGGACAAAATGCTATAATCTAATATACGCGCAACGCTCCTGATTTACATATCCACGAATTGATAGTATTCCCATTATTGGTAGGATAAACCACTTCCTTCCATAGATAGACTAGGTTTTGGTCAAACAAAACTGGCAGTTTTATTCGGTATCATAATCATGAGCCGTTCTAGCTAATATTGACACAATAGAGAAAGAGACCAATAAATAACATTAGCAACTAGTCATCAATTTTAAACGATAATATTAAGCAACTTTTTTCTTCTGGTAAAATATTTTCCAAGAGTTAGCCACTTTGCTGGTCTTGTTGTCGAGCAAAAGTAAATTTATTAGCAATATGCAAACTGATAGAACGAACATTTCTAACCTTCCTCTTGCGTAGAGTAATTAGCATTAGATGTATTTGAAGATATTTTAACTGAAATTGAAAATTGCATCTATTTTCTCTGTTTTTGTTGATCTAAAACAAATGAATAAACAAACGGTTATTGAAAAAGTATATTAAAATCAAAGTGACTAAAAACATTGGGTCCAATTCAAAAATAACACATCGCTTGATGAAAATATGCTGTGTTTGCCTGTATATTTTTGTGTTTGACCCACTAAAACTTCTATTTAAAAACAATTACAATAACCCTCTCAGTCACTATCAAAGAATTACTTAAACTCGTCACGATGGCTGTAAAATAAATCTGAATGAATACAATTTACTACAGATTCAAATCACAATTATCTAGTTTTAGTCTGACCAATATGTACACACAAGTTGAACTTTCTTTTGTTGTTTGTTGGTGCAATCGTATTTGGTTCCACTGAACAAATTTGGTCAATCTAAGTGCAATTTGAATGGGTCTTGTACATAATAGAGTATTATAAAGTTCTTACTTTATATTCGTTATAGTTCAAAATGTGATATATTTTCTTCCTTTAAAACACCACGAAACAAATAACACCCATTTTGAAAAAATCTCGTAAAATATAGCCTTCATGAATTTCATTGGAGCGTAATCCTTACTGAATAAACTGCAACTTGTATGATTTTAATTGAATTTCTTCTTGTAAATGCTCAACTCAAGTATTGTCGATATTTTCAATAATCTACAATCAAAACATGGAAATGATTTAATGCATTTTTGTAAACTCCTAGATGATACTGTCCACTTTCGTTAATGTTTTCTGTTGTAATCTTAGGTACTATAATATTCCACTCGATTTACAAGCATGTTCATTTCATTAATAACATTGTTGTAGTTTAATAAGGCACAATGGTTCGAGTAAATTTTTATTGTATAATTAACTACAACAAATTTATTTTCTAATATTACGTTATAACTTAATAAGTAATCCATTATTACCTATACAATTATATGAATAAAATTTCGTAGTATCTACAATTAATATTGGTTTGTTTATTCTTCCATGATAAGATATAAAAGTATAGACAAGTAGAAAATGTCCTATATAACAACAAATCTTTATATTGGATTACATTGCATAATGATTAAAATACTTGATCTTTTACAAATATGAATAGAATATTATTAATTAATTGTTGTAAATTACAGGAATGTTTTCTTTTATCCAATTGACAAATTTTCTTACATTTGTGTATACGCTTGGTACTCCTGCTGCGCCACATTGATCAGAACCAAATGACAAAATACCAGCCTAAACGGAAATTAATGTATTTGAAATATTTTATAATTCCATACTTGTGAATGAAACTAAATGAAAACACTAAACAACCAGTATGAAATTAAATCCAGGAGTAGACAAAGCAGATCAAGAATATGAGAGTATTTCATTTACGAGTAAATTAGTTAAGTTTTAAATTAAAAAAAAAATGTTCAGTTTAGAAAATTAAAATAATAATAATACCTGAAAATAAGTATCACCCTGTTTCACAACCAGAGGAGCACCACCAAAGCCGGAACAAGCGTCATTTCCTCTTTCGCCTCCAGCACATAAATGATTATCAGTAATAGGTATTGTGTTTCCATAGACATTTGCACATTTGCGCAAATTTATGATAGGTAGGTGTAGAACTTGTTGATTAAATTTAGTATCTAAAATATAAATAATAATATTTAGTCAAGCACAGAAACTTCCATTAATTGTAAAATGAAATGGTATAATTGCAATTACAAACAAATGATTACCAGTTTGGCCAGCAGTTTTGCCCCAACCCACTAATAAACCATTACTGTTGGTGACAGACCATAATTCCGGTAGACATATGGGCTGCGAAGTAACTAAACAAAAATAGAAATTAATATTATAATAATTTACTCTTGAATTTTTTACGTTGTCAATACGTTGTTAGAATAAATGTACGTACCAGAAAAATTCATTGCTGATCGAAGTACAATCAACGCAATATTGTTTTTGTATGATTGCTTGTCATAGTTTGGATGGATGATCACATGACTGATTTGAATATCCTGATTTGGAAGGCCACAAAAGTCTTCACCACAATCAATATCGGAATTAGTTGCATATTCGCCAATTCGAACATTATACCTAATCACAAGCATGTATAATTAACAATATTAATTAAGCAAATGTTTCATCATGCTTACAATTTAAAATTAGTGGATTTTGCGAGAGCGCAATGTGCTGCTGTAAGAACAATACGTTGACTTATGATGGACCCTGTACATGGGTACTTAATTTCCCTGCTTTGTGTATCTAGAAAATAAAAAGTGACAAAAGGTACTATTGAAATTGATTTTACAGTTGTACTCTTGAATCCAACTCTTGCAACCCAAGGATATGTGCCAATTCCTTCATAGTTTTCACCTTGCACTGCAGTTTGCCCACATACATGACCATCAGAGGTTTTGTGGTCTATGAGACTGGATGTCTGACTTACTTGCGGACAGCATACTAATCCCGAACCTTGATAGCCACAACCCAATGAAGATATTCTGAAATAATATTTATGGTTTCTGGTAAAATTACTCAATGAAATTACATTGTATAACATACTAATAATAGGTACATAGAGTCAAATCAATAGTCGTGCATACCTGTTATTGATTACGCATTCGTTTTTTATGATATCGCGCAGTACCGGACATGATGATATCGGTACACAGGCCATATTATTCGGACAGAAATTAGAAGCACGCGATGTTCTCCGCAGGAAATTTCCTTCTGCGTTTGCTGTGGATTAGTAATTATTATAGTCTATCAATTGAATAAAGTAACAGTTAGTTTTGGTATCAGTAACCTGATTTTTTAGAATTCTTTTTTTAACTTATAGTAAAAAATCTAATATAGCAATTAATGTAAATACAATTTTCCGTGGAAAATGTGCTTTTGCATTAATTACCTATTTATTATTATGATGTATTATTCCTGTATTTACTTTACTTGTTGATACAACAGTACATTTTGATTATTTGCAGTAATGAGTGCAATTTTTTTTTTGTTTTTTACAAGGACGATAAAAATATTTAGTGACCAGCATACATATTTCCAGTTTAGTGATGATTACTTTACCAACCTTGATTTTGCACAAAATATCATTGCAATCATTGCAATAAACAAAACAGCAATATATCATGATTTAAATCTTAGCCTATTAAGGTTATCATGAAGGATATTGATACAATTGGATTTCGTATTTTATTTTTATGGAAAATCAAACCTACTAAGTTATTCTAATTTGTTTATGTATTGCACTCCCTATAGACTTAATTGCATTTCCCAAGACTAATAAATATAAAACTAATAAATTGTGGATTGGTCGCACTATTCGAAACATATTTTTGCCTTCAGTGTAAATAAAACACGATAAATAATATTGAGAACAAATCTAACATAAATTTTTAATGTGAAATTTATCTGTAGAATAACAGGCAACTTTTTTTTGAAAATTATGATTTAAAAGAAAGATTGAATTTAAAGTAAAAAGCGAACAACAACAACAATATGCAATTTTGTTTTAAATAAACTTTTATTTGAGAAACTAAACTCCATATTGTTTGTTTACATTTCTCAAAAGAAGTCTATTTTGCACTTACCATTATTTGCCTTCACAATGAGTACAATGCTAAGAAAAACAATGTCATATATAAATTTGGAAAATTTCATTTTTGGTTTAGCCTTTCTTTTTTTTGCTCCAGCACACTAATATTTCAGTCGTTATATTCACTTCTCACACCTTAAATAGGTATTATCTAAAATTATTTTTAATGAGATGCTACTAATGTGCTCACTACAACTATTATGTTATCAATGCCAAACCAGTAAATCACGCAGTGGCACATCCAACGAGTAGCAAACAACTAAAATCAATGGAACAACATCCCGTACCAGTGCATATACGCGGAATCTACTCTCGCTTCACTAAAAAAAGATTACATCATAATTTCTATAGAATTTCTGTACACATTCCCCAAATTCTTCAATCAATAGACCTCCCACTTGGCTGGTTTTCGCATTTCCTCATACATGGAACTAATCAGTAGTAGTAAAAATCGCTATTTTGACATGAACTAATTATTTACTATGGAATTTAAAGCGCAAGTGCGGAAAGTTGTTGATAACCGTAAATAACACAGTCAATAGATGAATGCGAAAGAACAAATACAATGTGTTGCAACTTTACTAGTGTATTTAGAATTTTTCCGGCAAATAGTTAAATTTCACTTTTAGGATGAAAAGAAAAATGATGAAATGTTAAATTTTAAACAATTATATCTACAATAACTTTGCTTCTTTGTACGATCATGTTTTTATTATGGTGTTTTATGAAATATGGTAAGTTTTTATTATGCTTATTCATCAAGGTTTTGTAACAAAGAAGATAAAAACAACTACTAAGCGGATGTGAAATGACATAAATAACAAAAAGGCTTTTAATAAATATAATTGCTTAATTATTGGAAAGAGAAGAAAATAATCTACATATAAAATTATAACTATGTTGTATTTTATAATGTTGCAGGAATAAAGAAAATCCGCAAGGTGCTGTTTTAGATCCATTTGCAGGTAGTGAATACTTTACTAGAGCTGATTCCTAAATACATTGAAAATAGAGCACATAATAATATTAATTGTTATTTGTAGAAATATTTGTAGAAATAACCTAGATATCTCAACTTTTTCATAAGAGATATTGTTAATTAAGTTATGACTAACTAGTTGTGTTCGTTGAATGCCATTTTTATTGTGGTATACAAACAAATATATTTCCATTAATTAAATTAATTTAATGTTGCTTTTAATGAGTAAACAAACATTCCCCTTTATTGAATATAAAAATATCGTAAAAAGCTTTTATTTGTCACATACCGAATTAAACTGTGATGACTTTTTGGACCAACGAACAATCAGTCGTATAAGGCAGGTCGTGAAAGAAAAGCTTATAAGAATACACAGCTCAATTATTTATCATAAGATACACAACAATTGCAGTTATTATCTGTATATCAGTAGGACCATAGAAAACTAACACAAAAATGCAAATGATCAATTTTCACGGTCTAAACACAAAATGACCTGATATCTTTGCTTATATAGCAGATGTAAATAGTTATCCAAATATTTGAAAAGAACTATTCTCACAGACTGTGCAGTCAATATTTGAGAGGTACGTTAATAAATGATCTCAAGAACATAACTGTTTGCTCACACAAAACTACGTAAATAATACCTGCTTATATAAAAGAAAACTTGATTCCTACGGGTTATAATGTTGTAATTCATAACAATGCAACATGCATTTTTTAAATATTTTTATTAGAACAGTCTTGCAATTGTATTTCTTAGAAAGTCGCTGTTTATTAATTTTCAGCGATTCTTTTGAGGAACTTTTAATTAGTGACTTAAAATTTCACCTGCCTGCTATACTCGTGCATGTAGATAAAAATGGAAAATTTAATAATTCTGTACCGTTTAATTATTTCGGATGTCAAGGAATTTTAGTTCATACTAAAAATCCTTCTGATATTGTAAAAGAGATCGAAAGGGCAATCAGATATGATACATTAGAACGTTACAACACCAGAAAATATCTTGTAATGGCAAATGGTGACTATGAGAACAACACCACTGACACTGATTATATGAGTTACAAAGCCAGAGCAGATAAGAGTAAATTATTATTAGATATTTTTAAGTTAACTGAACTGGAATACATCAGCAATTTTGTTCTGGCATTATATATAAATACATATGACTATTATAAAAAGGACCATGATATGGCCAGTAAATTGGCAAACTCTAATGGTATCATAGACGTTTATACGCATAGGTTTATTGGTATTAATGATTCGCAAGCAGTGTTACATTTACTGACATGGCATTCAAATAAGGAAATGTCCAATTTCGCAAATGTGAATTTTTATCCTGATAAATTGCGGAACGGCCAAGGAAAGTTATTTAGAATAGCTACATTTACCTACAAACCCTACAGTGTGCCGGGTGAGTAAAATATAGATATGATTTCTTTTACCTTGGGTTGGTTGGTTTTTCTTTATGACAGATGCACTAAAAAATTACCGGAATAATAAATTCCTCTATTCATAACAAGGTTTTGTTGCACGATAGATATGGAATGTTATATGCATTGGATAAAAACTTAAAATAGTTAATTACATGACAAGAAAACGTAAAACTAGCTGACGCTTATGAAAAGCATTTTGAAATGATTACTTTTATATATTTTTTTAATAGAAATTACAAGAATTAATCGATTGCGCTTGACTTAATTGAATATCCCAATTACCTTAAAAAGTAATCAATTAATGTAATATTAAAGTCTTGAAAAATATGCTTCGGATTTCTTTTGTTTTGCATTCTGTAGCCACTTTATTGTATATTGTGGTTAATTTGTATTATTTTCAAGCTAACAAATTTTTTGTTAGCGCTCATAATTTATCACACCTTTTGGAAAAGTTAAGATTTTGCCTTTCATTTAATCTTGCTTCATCAAAATTCATTCAAATACATTATAAAGCGTAATCTAATTTTTAATCATATAATAAGTTGGGATTAATTTATTGTTTTGTAATTTGATAGAATTTAATGAAGGCACAGAACTACAAATTGCTGTTGAATTTAGTCAACAATACAATTTAACACCTTATTATGTCATCGATGAAGTTGGCGAATGGGGAGAAATTTACGATAACTGGACTGGCTATGGGATTTTAGGAAATGTCATGAATGATAATGGGGACGTCGGTTTAGGTAAACATTTATATACTTTTCTCTAAAAATACTCTTAGCACAATTCGTTATTATTAATTTATTCAATTGAAAAATAATCATATTTAGCTGCTCTCTACACATGGGCCCATGAGTATACCTACTTGGACCTAAGTAAACCAGCTGTTAGGACTGGTATTACTTGTTTAACACCTATGCCGCAGTGCGTACTATAATAAATTATAATTAATCAGTTGCTTTAACAGTATAATTACCTTATAGTTTAGCTGGAGGTTGGCTAGTACCTCTCTTTTCATTTACATATGAAATGTGGATAGCAGTGGGCATTACCTTTTTCGTTTGTTCCCTGGTTTCTGCTCTAGTGGATCACTACAGCCAGGACGTGAAAAACCTAAAGTAAACGCTTACAAATCATATTTTGCTTGATTACTGTAAACAGTTACCATCTGTGTTGTTTTAGTTGTTATTTGGCAACAACATTGGCAGCAAACTCCATCTTTGATACTTCGGCAATATTCCTGTTACAGGCTTTTAATCGCTTCGGCCATGCGGCTCTGTCCAAAAATTTATTGCACGGGTGCATGTTTCTTTTTTGTTTGCTTATAACCAGTAGTTATTCTAGTGGACTTGCAAGCAGCTTAACAATTCCCAGATATGTGGGAGCAATAAACACAGTGCAAGACTTGGTAGACAGCGGCATACAATGGGGGGCAACCTCCACTGCTTGGATTATGTCAATCATGAATACTGAAGAGGTATTTTACTTTTCTACTATGTCCAAATAATAATAATTTATACTAAGATGTACGCATGTTTTATACAAATTTTAGTACAACTACCAAGCTCTGGTCGAACGATTTGTTAAAAGTGATGGGGCACGTCTTAAAAAATATAACAACAAAAGATTTGCGTTTTCCATTGAAAGATTACCAGCTGGTACGTAAATCCAAACATATCTAATCCAAGCAATTTTCACACGCAGTCCACACTTTAGGTCAATTTGCTATTGGTGATTATATAACCGAGGAAGGTACAGCTAATTTGAAACTGATGCAGGAAGATATCTACTGGGAGCAATGTGTTTTGATGACTAAGAAAAGTTCGATCTGGATCCCATTAATAGACAATTTCATTCTAATTCTTGCTCAGACTGGCATTCCTAAAGTTTGGGAATATCGTGTAGCTACAAAACATCTAAATGCTAAGATACAGCGGGCTGTTCAATATACAGCGCATCATTCGGACGCTTCTAATGTTCCTGTCAAACTGGCATGGACGCATGTTCAGGGAGCATTTGCAATCTTAATGATTGGTACCATACTAGGTTTTCTTTGTTTTATCATAGAACTTCTAAATAAAAAGAAGGAGAAATCTCTTTATCCCAGAGATTTTAATTGAACCTAACAAACAAATATATTTATATTTTATCGGCACCTCAATTTTCATATAAATTTCACTGAATGATAATCATGATTTTTAGGGTATACATTATTTACCAATAATTAATGCTACGTATATTCATTCTATGTAAACCATTAATACATGAAGATAATATACTTCTTTAGAAATTTGATATTATCTAGACTATTGTTATAAACTGAAGAATAGAATAAAAAGTAAAAACATTGTATCAATAGAATAAATTATAAATCAATATGAAATGTACATAAAACACGCAAGTGTGTCTATCATAATATAATTCATCTATAGTTGCAAGTGAACGAGCAAAAATGACTCAATTTCATCTAATAACTATCATTGAAACCTATTTTTTGAATAGTTCCTTTCATGGTTTTCGCTATATTGCTGAAAGAGATAGACATTGGTCTGAAAAGTTGTTTTGGTTGGTATGTTGCATGCTTAGCTGGCTAGGTACAGCTATGCTAATTCGGGCAAATTGGGATGATTACCAAAACAATCCAATCCAGTTTGTTGCTGAAACAAGTTACCTTAACTGGAATACTCAATTTCCATCAGTTACGGTCTGTGAAATTGACAATCAAGATCGAATTGCAGACGTAACAGATAAGTACGTATAATTTAGCTACAACAAGTTTAATACAAGATATTAATAAATATTTTATTTAAGACTTTATGGTGATCCTCACGATTATAATTTAGATGAAGTCGTAAAGGAGCTTGTTTACTACAAAGGATTAAATTTTTACACTCTACAAATATGTGGTGATTCAAACACAAGAAATCCAGCATGCAGCTTAAATAATTTTACTATTTTCTCAAACCTGGTACAAATGATTGTAGATTAAACTGACTTTCAAACAAGACTTGTTGTTTAATAAATCGATATTTTACTTTACTTCTAGATTAGAAGCAATTGTGGGCAAATATTTGGTAAATGTATGTGGAACAAAAAACCATTTGATTGTTGCAAATATTTTCAACCGATGAATACTGAATTAGGCCTATGCTTCAGTATTAATTCAGTGCAAACATCAAACAAAATCCCACAATTTTTAGAGATGATCTCAAATAGGAAAGAAGGAGTTGGAACATTTTACTTAGAAATCAATGTTTTAGCAAATGTAATTTCCAGATTATGTGTTGCAAGTTAATATTAAACGTAAAATTTGCAGGTTTATGTACTTGGTGAACAAGAAGTTCCATCATTAACAACTCTACAAACAGAAATCTTACAAGTTGGTCCACAAATAAAATACCATAGATATTTTGCTTTAACTGAAATTGAAAATCAAGCTGAAGTTGTATTAATGCTTAGGATATTCGAATGGATTTGTTTTATGTTAAGTGTTTCAGGTGCGGGATGTATCAATAGTTCAAAGAAATTGCAGGTACATGGATGAAAGTTATTTAAGCGTCTATAAGTTTTACAGCTATTCAGCATGTTCAGTCCAATGTAGACGAGATGCTCAATTATCACGTTGCAATTGTTCGCATCATCTTATACCAAACACAAGTAATCATATAACACTGACGTAATGATGTTCAATTGAAAAATTATTTATTACTTTTCAGATATCAATGACCATTGCACTATTGAAGGTTTAAAATGTCTTAACGAGAATTATGATGATTTGGCAGTTTTGAAAGCACCTTGGGCTCAACGTAAAGGAATAGTTTGTGTTTGCTTACCCAGTTGCACTGAAATTGAACTTACTACAATCAGAGATGATAAGTCAGGGTAATATTCTACAAATCCGTTATTGTTTTGTCTATTTAAATAAATTGCTGTGTTCTTAGAATTGAAGAAGCTTACGCAGTTGTAGAATTATCCTTGGCCCGTTTACCATCGGAAAGATTCAAACGACGTGTTGTCAAAGGTAGACTGGATTTAGTTGGTACGTTAGTTATGTATAATTTTAAAATATGATTATTTCTTTATTTTGGAATATTTATAGTTTCAATGGGTGGAACTACGGCACTATTTATTGGTGCAAGTTTATTGAGCTTTGTCGAGATTCTATACTATTTATTTCTAAGGCCAATTTCGAATTATTTTACCCACAGAAAAGAATAAATAGGGTGATGATAAAGAAATAAGATTTATTTGTTTAATTTTTGTCAAAAACTGGTTAATTAACAATGCTTAATATATGTTAATTTCCAAAAATGTCAAGTTTCTTAGAAATTAAAATAGAAACAATAATATTATTATGGCATATGGAAAGAATTGCAATTTGGAATTTTAGAAATTTAATATTACATATATGACTATGGTTAACTACATTTATAATATTTTGCTAAATTTATATAGCACCAAATTTGCATTATGATTCCTTCCCTTTCTCCCATTTTTCAAAATCAAAGTACTAAAATGGAACCTATAAAAACTGCACGTTAACGCATTAAAATCTGTGTGATGTTTACTTTGCGTAAAACCAGTTTAAGATCATGAATTTACACATTCTTGAAGAGCAAATAATTTATACATACTATGTGCTTGTTTACTATTTGTTTACTAAACGTTCTATTGATCAACGCTCAACCGCTCCTGCTTCAGGTTGAGACCCGTGTCCCCATTTTGGTAGGTACAATGCGTATAGATTACTGAAGCCAACAAAACTATAAAGGAAAGTTCCAAGTCAATAAAATTATTCACCAAATCACCAAAAAGTCAATTAGTAAATTACAAAAACCCTTCGCTTCCATACTTACAATTTTGACTGTGGCTCCAATAGCCTATTCCAGAAACAAGATCGGTAGGTTGGTAAAGACAGCGATTTGGCAGATCATCGGCATTCACTAGTTTCAGTCATAAGAATTACGGCCTTCAATATTAACCCACTAACATTTACGCGGAAAAAAAAGAGTGTATGTAATTCTGGCCACCATTTGTAACCAGTTTTCGATAAAAGCCAGAATTGGAGCAGTTGGTGTCTGAAATAAGAACTGCAACTATTAAAGTCAGTAGCAAATGAGATGAAAAATTTGCTAAGTTATCACAAATTTATATATTATTTATAGCACATAAACTATACTTTTTTTAAATGTAAAATAAATAATATAGTTCTAGACTTAAAATAACAAATTGTCAATGATAAGTTTAAAAAACTTTGGAGAAACAGATGTCTAATTATCGCATTAGGCAACGACAAATCTTTTAGATAGTTGGTTTTGAATTCAAGAATTTGGATCTCGGTGTTTACGGGCCAACAATCGATACCGCTTTTTGCGGCTGTCGACTGTACTTGTTTCAGAAATTTATTTGTAATTAAACTCAGAATACATCACTAACGCGTTTACATCGGAGATATCAAAGAAGGCTTTGATAACAAGAAAGCTGTGTTTATGGGAAAACTCAAGGCCCTATGTCAGTTCTTTCTTGTACGTTTGACCACACACACGTTTTCATGAAACATATAATTTCTATTCCTAAATATTAGTAATCACATTCTGTTCTATACTAAATAATCAAGATATTACGCGTCCAGATCAACGTTTTTGGTATTTTTGGAATTATTACAAAGGGTAATCGTAACAGAACGTGGCACACACGTTACTTTTGAAAGTACGTGTGTGGGTAAAAACATGGTTGTCAGCCAACGAAATATGGAGTACACCTACGTCTTTCTTTCTGTTCCGAAATTTCTGTTCAGTACTAAATAATCAACAAAATCAAAAAATTTCTACTCTTCTCTAAAAGAAAAGTAAATGCGAGATGCCCGATTAAGCAAAATTCTGGCCCGTTTTACACTGGAGATGGATTACCACGTTTACAAGACAAGCTATAGTGGTCCCACCTCAAAAACCACTTCCTTTAGATGGAGTCACCTCTAACCTGGTGGTTCTTGACAGGTTTTAAAAATTTGTGAACCAACCATTGCTGCTGTCATCAGTAGGTTATGTAAACAATACTTTAAAGTTGTAGGCTAACCTTCTCGGATACCTTGTGACTACTCAGTTTAATTTGAAGCGATGGTCAGATTATTTTAGTTTTTGTAATATCGAAGTCCAGTTCTGCCCCATCCCAGGCAAATCCAAATAAACTGGTGATGAGAAAGTTGGGAAAGCTTCTGCAAACCTACTTCGGGCTTAAAGCGCGCTTCAGGGGCAACGCACTTAAAATCATTTGAGTTTTTTAGAAATAAAGGTACCGGCGAAAATACAGTTTCCTAAAGGAATATTTTTGAGCATTTGATATGATTTTGACCTTTTTTTATATCTCCCACTTTAAACCTCATAACCCAGAATTATCGGATGATCTGAGTGTGCTGGTGGGATGATGAACCAGAACAAACCCGAGTAAGCTTTCTGATTATGAAATTAAAATAGTACTAATTATTTTATTTAATAGGTTTACCTCATTACGCAGAGGCTAGTCTACTTTATGTTGCATAGATTTGAAAATAAACGAGAAGAAAATTAGGTGTTAACCGTCAAGACCAATTTCTTGAAAATCCGCGGCTATACTCGCCGATAACTCTTAGTCAGCTGTGTCTATTCCAAGAATTTGAGTGTCGGTAAATTCCAAAGACAGTTTTAAAATCAGTCTCAACATTCCAGTCAGTTCTGATTTTTGAATACTAGGTATACAAGAGTCCGTTATATATGTTATTTTTGTAATAATCCTGGCTGAGTCTTATGATAATCCATAAAACTCGATTTCCTAGTCAAATAGAAAAATAGCTAAAGTCAAAAAAAATATATAAAGTTCTCTTCAAACATACGATGGCAATTACATCACAATCAAAATTTGAAAATTTGTTATAGGTTATAATGGGAAACTAGCCACAAGATTTGATAGAATAAGAATTGTTCTCTTTACAAATACAAGCAACTCAACTATATAAGATGAAATAAAATCTGAACAGACAAATATATAAGATGAAAACATAAAAACATTTACTTAAATAAAATAATTGTGCGTAGTATATAAATATTCTAATTTAATATAAATGTATCTGTTGTGTTTTAGTTAAAGGCAACAACAACAATGTTTCAGTCCAACTTTCAATTTTGACCGATCCTCAACTTATTAATACTTTCATTTATCATAATGAAGTTTTTTTGTTTTAGTTATGCTAATAATATTTATATCCAGCCTTCAAATAAGAATGTAATTAACATATTCAATCTATATTTAGTCTGCCCATATTTGGCAAGACAAGAGAATAATTATTATACAATGTAAATTAAATCCGATGAAAATCATTGAATTCTAATATAAGTCTAAAAAACATGGCAATAAACCAAACTTTATTAGAAGCCTTTAGAATTTGCTCTGAGAACTAATTTGGTATAACTACTAATTGCATGGCACAACAAATGCATTATGTTTATTATTTGTGTTGTGGACACAACATTACCGGATGGTAATGCAGCACACAGATGCCTTATAATCTTGAGCTCCCAATGAGTGAAGCTCTTTATCATGTTTGCGATAAAGAAAAATCTTAGAATATGAAATTTGGCAGAATATTTTTCCATAACAAAATCATATGCGCCATCTCTTAAGCAGAGCTAAATGCATTGCATCGTAATTTGTTTATAACTTTATTCCGGATGCTGACTTCAGTTTGGAAAAATTAGTTAGGATATAACATTGATACTTTATTGTAATTTTTTCGTGTTAATTAAATTTGTAGCAGTAATATTCAAATTGTTATCATATTTCATGTATTCTCATCTATATACTTAAAATCTTCATTTCTTCATTTTTTTCATTTTCTTCATTTTGATTCGATGACTACCAAAGTAGTCACAAGATCAAAATATTTCAGAAACATCGTACTCTTAACAAATATCAGCCAGTACTGATGCATGTTATGGAATAGAGGTTTACCAAGTAACCTGGGTCTGCTTTATTTGTTCAGTCTCCTTATTAAAAAACACGGGCGGAAAGATATTTTTGGAGCAGTTTGAAGTAAATCACTTAAATTGTATGTATGGGCAGACATCACAAACTCTGCATAAAATGGCTTGAAACAGAATCATTTAGTAAAAAGGGTAGTCTAAGATGGTACAAAGGCGATAGTAACTGATATTCTTGATACTTCGTAGTCTTATCCTGGCATTTCTGAAGTTCTATATCATCCTGGGTTCGACTCCGCAACCTTTTTTGCGACTCAGCCTTACCGTAACTATTATTTTACTTTTAACGGCTTTAAAATTGTTTTGTTTACAAATTATATATAAAAATGTTTACATCTTTCTATATATTAATCATTTATTGGAAATAGAGTCTGTGAGAGCGTCACACTTTAATCATTAGTTTTGTGTGCTTAGTTCTCAAAATGAAATTTTGGTCAGAAATGTATATTTCGAAAAAGAATCAGAGGAATTTGATAACTTTGTTCGCTGTGAAATTCACTATAAGATAAAAAGTGTTTTCGAAAATTGATTTATTGAGGACATTTGAGGCAAAAATTGGTAGTCTATCTTTTCTTCTACTCACTATCTCTATATTTCTCACTCTTACAACCTCTTTCTCTTGCTCCACTAACTCACTCCTCTCCAGGCGCTTTCTTAACCTCTACACACTCTCTCTCTCTTCAACTTCTTAAGTGCTTCCTGCATAGCAGCAACACTTACTTCCTTGGGTATTGTTTTCCGGATGTGCATATCCTTTGCCCGGATTGGCTCACTGTCCCTTACCACAATGGCTGGTACTTCCTCTGAATCTTCTGACGGTGCTGACCGGGACCGTCTCCTTGTCGTTAGTTCCATCCGTCCGCAGTTTTTGGCTGGGTAACTGCATCGCGCTGAAGGGCTCTTGGTCGGCTAGACCAAAATGCAGTGCCCCTCACATTCCCACGAAAGCAACTTCAGGCCTTTCAGTAAAGGTTCTCCCGACGCGGACGTCAGGCCCCTGGGTGTTGTCGGAAACAATCCACAGCTCCACACCCTCGGCGGCGGCATCGTCTACCCGTACCGAAGCTGTCACATTGGCGCGACATACCACTCTGCCTTCGGTAGAGTTCCCGAAGCCGGACAGGGTTTTCTGGCCCTCTGTTCGGCTCATCCCAAAACATGTCACACAGCTCTCTCGTATGATGCAAACTGTACTGCCCGTGTCGACCAGTCCGGTGACCTTGCAGTCGCCGACAAATACCAATTTCGTGTAGCGGCTGTCTCCCGCGTAACAGATTGTATTTACCGTGCCTGGCGGCTCTCGGTCGTGGGGTGGTCTGTTTCGCCACACCCAATGCATCGCATCGGTGATCTAGCACTGCCAACCCTCGGCCCGCTCGTCGATAGCCGTCCTCGGTTCGTCTCCGACGACGGCTCTCTTCGCTGACGGTGCCGACAACATATTTTCCAGTCTCTCGATATATTCGATGAAGTCGTCCAAGTTACGATGGTACTTCGTCAGCAGGCTAGCGAACTCTTTCCCCCTTCGCATTCCCATCAAAATCTCCTGCTTTATGCCTCCAACGAAAGTCCCAACCTAGTGCATAGCGCGAGCTTCTTGCACGCCTTCTCCTCAGGCGTTCCATCCGGTCTACTACTACCTACCGAGATGGTAAGAGCAAAGCTCCTCAAAAATCGGGACTTGAACATCTCCCAGTCTCTTAACTCGTCTCGGCGGGCCGTAAACCAAGCGCGCGCGGTGCCTTCAAAGTGTTGCCGCGCCGTCCCCAGCATGGTTTCTTCGTCCCATCGCCCATAGCGCGCCTCCTCCTCGAATGAACGCAACCACTCTATCGCCTCCTCTGGCTGGCGATCATCACCACTAAATCTACCTACCCGCAGTGGTTGTGGTGCCTACGGCAAAGACCGCCTCACCAGTTCTGTTATCGCCCGCAGCATCTCTTCCCCTGCGCCTAGAATTGTGGGTGAGGTGGTAACTGGCACGTGTCCTGGCGATTCTGAACCCCCAGATCCCAGTGAACTTCCATGCCCTCGCGCTCCACCGTCCCGTACTCTCTCTCCTGGCGCCCTCAACGTGTGGTTGAAACCAGACTCGTCTGTTAGTTCCGCCACGTTTCTGTCTCGCAATCTTTCCGAATCTCCCTCTGGACTCATCATCTTCGGTCAAATCCCACTTCTGATATGTAGTCTATCTTTTCTTCTACTCACTATCTCTATATTTCTCACTCTTACAACCTCTTTCTCTTGCTACACTCACTCACTCCTCTCCATGCGCTTTCTTAACCTCTACACACTCTCTCTCTCACGCGACCGCACACCCTTGCACCACAGCTCTCACTGCCGCTCTTCCTTGTTGACGCTGCCAGTCTCGCCATTCCGCACGCTCTCTCTTTATTATTAGACAAACTAACAATAACAAACGTAAACCAAACATAAGATACATATAAAATCGTCTACAAATTGATGAAACATATTAGTACCTGAGTCAAGTAAAACTTGTCTTAAATTTATTTACTTTTTGTCCTTTTTATTACATTATTATATTTTATTTGAAAGTTTTGCATGTCGAAAGATGTTGAAGGGTAACGCGGGCAACAATTATAACCCAACTTTTGTGTGCCATTTGAAAATACATCATCAAACACATCAATTTAAGTTCATCAAGTTCCTTTCTTTACATTAAGCGTATGAAGTTAAGCGAGTAATCATGAACGGCCATGAGCGCGCTGATATTTTAAGTATATTTCGTGAAAAGGGCTGTTTGAAAATATGTGCCCCCATGGTACGCTACAGTAAGTAAGTTTACACCAAATAAAACCAAAATGCAACATTGAAAAACAATTCTCAATTCTTTTTCCAGATTGCAGTTCCGTCAGCTTGTTAGGTTGTATGATTGTGATTTAACATTTACTCCAATGATCCTAGCAGATTCTTTTGTACTAAGCAGTAAGGCTAGAGCAAATGAATTTACTTCAAGCCAAGGTATACACATTTTATTTGATATGTATATATATATCATTGCATTAATATCAATTCTTTAAGCTGATGCCCCGCTCATTGTACAGTTTGCTGCTAATAATATAGATGATTTTGTTGGAGCAACAACATTAGTTAGTCCGTAAGTTTCATTGCAACATTCAATTATATTTGCAGATTAATGCATAGTGACAATATTTAGGTATTGTAATGGAGTAGACTTAAATTGTGGTTGTCCACAAAGGTGGGCTAAGAAACTTGGTCTTGGATGTGAATTGATGCATAATCCAGAAAGAATATGTTCTATGATAAATGAATGCCAAGCAGCTGTAAACGATAACAGATTTACCATTTCGGTAAAAACACGTATTCTTTATGACTTGAGAAAAACAGTGGATTTATGCCAAAAATTGGACAAAGCTGGAGTTAGTTTTCTTACAATTCATGGAAGGAATCCTGACCAATCTAGTGGTCCAGTCAACATGGATGCAATAAAATTAGTAGTTGAAAATGTTTCATGTCCTGTAATTGCCAATGGTGGTGTAGAAACATTAGATGATTATAATCGACTGTTAAAAGCTACAAGGTGTAATGGAGTAATGGCTGCTAATGGTTTATTATCAAACCCAACACTATTTTCAGGCTTTGTTTTTGATTTATACTTGGTGCAGACAGTTGTGGCACAGTGGATTACTTTATGCTTTATAACTGAATTAAACCAAATCTACAACCAAGGATCAAAAGAAGTAAATATTTTGGAATTAAACAAACCTAAAAACGTAATATTTCAATGTTTCCATCATCATTTAGTTTTCATGTTAGCCAAAATAATGAAAAGGAAACAGAAGCAAGTATTCAATAATTTAAAATGTTATTCTGATGTTTTACAATTCATTTGTACGCATAATTTCATTAGAGATCCGCCTATGCTTTCTATAGATAAGGATTTAATGAGTAATGATAATATTGAAAAATCATTAGTTTATGACACCAACAATAAATATGTGATATTAAGAAATGCCTTGCAGCAATGTGAAAAGAATAATGTTGATTCAAGGGATATTTCCAATGGGAAATATTTTAATGAGTTTACTTTAAATGAACTATTTGTATAAAATAAACGTAAAAGGAAGGAGATGGCCAACAATAAAATTCGAGATTCTTTAACGTTAAATGACAACCATTGCTCGCTTTACATTTCATAAAAGGGCGCCTGCGATGGCCGGGAATCGAACCCGGATCAACTGCTTGGAAGGCAACTATGCTGACCATTACACCACCATCGCACGCCACAAACCAAGCCGTTTTCCTTAGATTTCAACGAAAGTTTGTGATAATAAATCTATATACTATAGAAGCTGATGAAAACTCCGCAGAAATCATAGATAACACAAACTTCGAGGATGCCAACCTGGTAAGGGAGATAGTGCAAATAGATGAATATCAAGAGTTACAAGCTGCTGCGCAGAATAGGCTTCAAAGACCTCAACATTACATCAATTGTTGCCAAATAATAAAAAGACATCTTGAACTGTAAATAAAAGTCAACAATTTAACCTTCTTGCTAAAAGATATACATACATTTTTTTAAAATGTTTGACTTTATGTTATATGTATTTTATTTTTATCTGTGAATGTAGAAGTCTTTACTAAAATATACAAACAAATACACCACCATCGAGATGGTAGCAACGTCGTCCTCTTCAGGTTTCAACAGACAGAAGTCGCTGATCTATAATAATCAATAAATTACTGAACAAATTAACATAATGTGAAATTGTGCTGAGATGGGTTTACTGTGGCGCTTAATAAATGTTATAAATGTGTTTTCGGCATGTTGCATGTTGTCATTTTACTGAATACACTAATATCTGACATTTCTTAACTAAGATCAATGAAACACTTAAAATAAATTTATTCTTAACTTTTCTTAGAATCATTTACAGGACATTCACCAATTAAATTACTTGCCTCTTTAAATATAAATTTTCACAGCGCTCCTCTTGCTTTGGGATTAACATTGAAGATCACGTCCTTGTTAATTTCATTGCTTCGCATAAAAATTATGAAGCAAATATAGTATGAACTTAATGATAGATTAATTTACTGCGGCATTAATTTATACTATCGGAGAATATTCAATACCAAGGAAATAAGGTATTGTAACCAAAAAGACTCGTCTTTAAATATGTACCATAAATAATGTGGACATGTGGACGAACAGGGTCAACAGGGACGAACGTGTGTCAAAAAAAATTGAAAACCAGAAAGCCCTAAACGTAGCTGAACGACTTGAAAACAACAGAGTCGGTAAAAGGCGGATAAAGCAAAAAATTAAAAGGTCCAGAAAACAAAAAAAAACGGAAAATGTATAAAAGAGAACATTTCGAAAACAAAATGGTTATGCACCAAATTAATGGGACAAACAAACGTAACGTGTTCATGTACGTATTATTCAGTTATAATCATACACTTACACTGAATGTAATACCTTCCAGATTATCATTGAATTATCATAAATTTATATTAGACTATAACTATAATACAAGATTGCATAGTAACTTAGTCTCAAACAAACATGACCACCACTGAAAATCAGTGCTATATCTGAACTCACATGAACACCATCCACACAGTAGTGAGCAATTTATTATTTACATTGCGTTTCTGCTTGATTCAAATAGCCATTAGATCCCAAATCTGCAAACCCAAAGTAAAGATCACTTGAAAAAGTTTTAGATAACTTGTGCGATAGGATTGGCACAAATTTTCCCAAATTTCCCGTAAATAACATCAAGCCTCTCCCGTAGAAACGGCCCATTAAGAAAAAAAAAAACCTCTTTTAACGTAGTTGCTCTGTCAATAATTACAAATTTGCTATATTATATACAAATAAATACATGTTAATCGCAAGTTTAAATAAAATCAATAAAAGATCTTACACGATTTTACATCTGCTTGTGCTCATTAGTTTGTTCGATTTCCATTTGCACGCGAAGCAGAAAAAATGTTTTTTTGGTTTCAAATTGAATCAATCATAAAAAGTCTAAATCTAGAGCGTTGTAAAGTGCTGCAATTTCACTGTGGCTTGTTATCCGCCAGAATGGGAACGTTAGTGCCTTTGCTGCAGCTTCTTCATCTTGTCCATCACCAATTACGACATAGGTGCACTTTTTACCAAAGCGAGTGACAATCCTTTCAAAACAGCTCTCCTTCCCTGCACGCCAATAACAAACTTAAGTAAGACAAAATACGCCTCACAGGGCCAGACGCTATACATACCTATTTTGGTTGCTGAATAAATATTATCAATTGGGAACACATTTCCTAGCCCAAACAATAAAACTTTTGCCAATGCCGGAACAAGTTGCGTGGTGGTAACCAAGACATTAACACAATTACTTCGCGAGTTGATCAACGTCAGACATTTTGTGGCAAGCGTTAACCAGTTGTCCGTAGACGTTTCAATTTCAGATCGCAATTGTAGCCATTGTTCTCTTTTTGCTGGTCCTAGCAAACCACCAACACTAGAAACACAAGCAAGTGCAGTTAATCTCCAATTCTCATACTATTAATGTTTATTAAATAACGTACCTATTTCTGTAATTATTATATGTATCTTTAATCTTCCTGTATCTAAATGCCAATTTTCTCATCCAATCGACACCTCCGCGCACGCCTGTCGCAAGACACAAGTTTCCACCTCCGCTTCCTGCAGACCGAAAACCGTCGCTGCTGAAGTTGTAATTGGATAAATCTTGGCCATTGTCATCTGACGATACATCATCTATATGCACTTGATCACAATCTTCAATGTCATTAAAGAAAAAGTGTGTATCTGCCAGATTAAACACCATTTCCTCCATACGAAAGCCAAGTTGAACAATACTTTGCACTTCCTAAAATAAATATGCATTGTAGAATGTTTTACTACTAACCTATAATTTGCTAATTTTTACTTTTTGGTATTTAGTAGCATAACTACCAGTTAATAAACTGTGGAAGATAATGATAGTCTCATCCAAATCCCAAATGAATACCCTGTCAGTGGTAAGTTCTGGTGCACTTGGAGATACTGTGTTGGTTCGCCGGCCTCTGCCCCTAGGACCTCTAGTCTCGCTACCTAACGCAGTATTTGTTTCTCGAGAACGTCGTGATGTATCTCCTTTCATGGGGGAAATAGGACTTTCACCAAGAGTGACACCATTTGATGGGCTTTCTGCAGATTAAGAAATCACAATTACTACCTGATTATTACATATTGGGAAGGAAAGAACCTTCATCTTCACTGCTACTAGTATCACTATATGGGCATAGCATTGATACTAAAATATCAGCAAAACATTGTTTGAGGAAAGCCAAAATTCCAGAGATTCATAAGAAACATGGGAAACATTCAAGATAATCAAGAGGTTATGTTGTACAAATCTGAAGAGCACACCGATCTATTAGGCTTACTGCGCATGCGCCTTATATTTTTAAATCATTTGTTTCCATAGAAATGGTAGCATGAAATTATAAGGATGATAAGGATTATTGATATCTACTAACCAGGTAATGTGGTTCCAGTTAATTGATAACTTGACGTCGCCCCAATGCTACCACTACTGCTTGGAGAGCTCACATATGGAGAGTAGCTTTGAGCAGCATAATAACTGGAACCGTATTGCCCACCCTGTCCCTCACTGGAGTATGGTCCATAATTGGAATAATCCTAGAAGGCACAAAGGTAAGATAGCGATGTTAATTATTATAATGCAGACCGCCCGCATGCACAGCCCTCGTATTACAATATTGTTGAACACTTACTTGAGCTGGAAATCCTTGCGAGAACGAGGACGCTGGCGTAGAGGAGTATCCGGTGTAATGTGAGTATTGCCCGCATTGTCCTGCGGACTGAAACGGCGACGCTGGCGACGTGTAAGGCGACGACAAGTAGCTGGTGGCCGTCTTGCAGCTCGGATTCAGGCCTCTGCCGGTGGTACTCAGTGGTGTGTACGGATATGTCGGTGAATTGTAGAACGGCGATGCCATTGTATTCATGTAAGGCGAAGCGGTTGTAGGACTGGATGTGCCGTAAGTTTGTTGCATGCTAATGACAAGAAATATGAATCCGGTTAATAAGTGGTGAATTAAGTCATTTATGTATAATAGAAACAGGTGAGTAGTCCAAGTTAGATGGTAATTGATCATATACCTGTTGTAATATTGATGCGCTTGTGAATAAGACTGCGAATAATCCTTATCATAAGCGGTGGAACCAAGTTCAATGGAGTTGTAGAAGTTGCCCTCTTGTGAAAGAGCGTTTACTTCATGATCACCGAGGCCTGGACTACGCATCTCGCTTTTAACGCCATCAACCAAGGACCAAGGAGGAGGAGGCAGGTGCGAAGAGGTGTTGATGCAGGTTGTCGTGCCTGGCGTTGTCCTTTGAGTTAGATCGTTTAATTGTTGATTTGCAGCCGTCGCTGGTGGACTACCGCACGTTGATGAGTGTGCACTTTGTGGGCTGCAAGTTGTATCAGCTGCCGCGCTGCAAATAAAATATATAATCTCAATCTTCATAATACCAACATTTCAAACTAACTATATATAAATCAGAAAGCCTTTCGTTGATTTTGGTGTCTGATATTTATTATAGGTAAGTTTACTTGCTACTTATCGGCACGTTGTCCAGCGTCAACGTAAAATTCTCTTAATGAGAGGAATTGGAAGAGCGCGTGGTTATATTCTTTGGAACATTATTCAAATAAAACGGTTTTCAGCAGAACATTGCATTGTAGAATAATATCGATAGAACTAATAACTAATAACTTAATATAGCGATATTATTTTATGAATACTAATTTATGTGACACTTCTGGACAGCTTGCTTTCTCTCTCTCTCTCTTTCTCTCATGTATTATTCGATAGTTTTATCTTGGAAAGGTTTTGTCGCCTTGCCAGCCAGGTCCATTAGTTACCCAAGTCAAGCAGCGATGTAAATTGTAGGAAGATCAAGAAGAAATGATAACATTTCGAAAACTGCTGTAGATACAAGATAGCAACGATCAACAACCAAGACGTTAATAAATCCAATCGAACACCCGGTGACTAACCCTTTCTGTGGGTATAAATTTAAATTCTCACCGTTTCAAAGGGTGTCTTTACTTATATTACAATTGGCACTACCTATATTAAAACCATGTTTGATAATATAAATTATTTACGGATGTCAAAAATCGATGAAAAGCTGTCAATTCAAGACGTATATGATGTTATTAATTTATTTATTTAACTAAATTTACTTCCTACCAGTGCTGACAGGCTGGAACCCAAAAAATAAATGCAGCACCAGTCTCTCAAACATCGTGTCATTTAGTCAGTCACACGTCTGTTACAACCGCTAAACATTTCTTGTCTGCCGAGACACTGGCAGGCACATTTAGTCGCATTTGAATAAAAACACACGGTTTGTTTTTCCTCGGTCATTCCTACAAGAGTAGCAAAAAGTCCTCCGAGCCCAACGTCAGCCAGCATCCCAGAGTTCATAGGAATTGGAAAGGGCGAAAATAATGAAATGAAATGCGGCATGCAAAGCGTGGAAGAGGTTGTGGCGCTCGTGAGTTGTTGCGTTCAGGACATGGCGACAAACATGTGCATACCAAATGCTTGCCGCTTTACATCTTTGTCTACGTCGCATTTCGGAAGGGAACGTGATGCAATTATGGGATTATGGCAGCGTGGTTAGGTGGCACTCTTTATTTAATTATGGTGCATGAAAAAATAAAAACACTGCGTTTCAAGCAGAATCGGCGTCCCTCCAGAGTGGCACAGAGTGCAACGTAGAAAGGGACCAAACATTTTGTTCGCTGAAAATTCCGTGCGCGAATGAGAAAGAGATGGAGATGTGGTCGCGCACATAAATTAATTGTACGTGTGGACACGCTGGAAAAAGAAGCTGAACGTTTACGCTCGAGGCTTGACACTTGTTGTGTTTTCACAGCTTTAAGCAACAACCTGCTGTATACCAACAGTGTGGTGCCGGTGTAAATCGGAGGAATTAAATCAGAAAACCTATCCAGTGAGTGAGAAACCTTGTCAACCATAATTGAAATTGTAATATCTTGATAAATTCTAGATAACCTAAAGTATACAATGACATTTTCGATGAGCTCCTCTCTTCGATTCGACCACTTTCAATTCAGTAAACCAATTTCTTGTCGAATATTAACACTTCAACGCATAAGATGATGTAGATGCCCCGTACGATGCGGTCGGTCAACTTGCGCCCGTCAACGAGAAATCAGTGTCGATGGAGCGTAAATCAAAACGTTAAACTTTTTCGACGTGAGAGATGAACGCCGACGAAGATGAGGACATCGCTATGCTATATGTCCGGGTAGCAAGGGCAAAATGAGATGTTCGACGGGTGAAACAACCCGAAACCGCGGCTGTGGGCAGGCGGGCGGACAGACATGCCAGCGTGCTGAGAGCAACATGAATTCCGTTAAAGGAGAGCAATATATTTCATGAAAGAAAAATTTTGGTCGAGTGAACAATTAAAAACACGGAACCTAATCTTGATCAATTCGTTATGGTTGTTTTGTCACATAACACGTTGGACCTCCGGGCCAGCAGCGTGCCCCGCTGCCAGGCCACCTACCATCACCTTATTTTATCATCTTGGCTTGCGCTCGCGCCTATTTCTTCGTCCCCGAATAGCCGGGACTCGCATAGCGTGGACGATGGAAAATAGTCGAGATGTTCCAGGATAATCGTGAACCACGCCTCTCGCTGCAGGGACCACAAGAAGAAGCGGCGTGCAGTTTATTTGCCGTACAGACAGAGATCAGCACTTTCTATCAAAGTGACATTTGATTTGATCAACACATTAATGTTTAAGACGGTGTTTAATCGACGAAATTAATTGTGTTCGTGGAGGTAGGAATGCTCTGTAACCCCTGTGGAGGTACTAATTACAAAATGAGCTCCAAATGAATATGAATGAAAATGATTTCCGATGGGGCCGCTGCTGGAAGCATCGAAATGTTTGCCCCGCGCAAAGTTACAAACTGTTTATATTTATAGTTTGGAAACGTTCAATGATGTTTTACGAGCCACAATCTTTCTTTCACACTAAACGGCCGACACATTACTCGCAAGCATCGCCAGAGAAAATACGACCAGCTTGCAAACAGCTTGTTTCGCTTGATCGTGGATTTTTATTGCGCTTTTTCTCTCACAACCTAAGTTAAGCGTTTTGCGCGCGGTGAAAATTTCAATACACTCGCGTAAACGGCGCGTACCTCGAATGTAAACAGCTCACATTTAGGAATTAAGCACACAGCTGATGCAAACAGGAAACCTTCATTTTGACCGATAGTACGCCACCATATTCAATCCAAATTGAACATATTGGCAGAAGCATCAACTTCATATGGGTCGGCTGCTGTCTATGTTTCAGAAGCTCTGATCAAGTGAAATCAGTGCAAATAGCAAATAGAAAATTGAATTTTCTAAAAATAAGATTCCCTGAATTGGCCGTTCGTGAATCGGACAGAAGGAGAATGCAAGTATGGTGAGAAATTGAAGCAATTAAATTTTGACGACTTCCTTCAAAGAGCGTGAGTGTTGCTAAACACGTCCCCGCTGCCCTCCATTACCGCAACGTTTGCACTTTTTGTCTTGTTTTTTGATGCCTAATTTGCAGCCAACGCAGAGTGGCTACATTTAATGAAAAATGAAATGATATTCAGTGATAAGCAACGCGAATCGTGCTGCTCAACAGCGCTTCGACTTACCGACTAGCTAATAAAATTTAATTGAAATTTATTGGTGATGGTTGGTTATTGCCGCTTATTGGTGGCGTTGGAGAAGGGTTGGTACGTTTCGTACGCGCAATACGCAATAAGCTTGCTCGGGCGTGCGCGCGTTCTCCTCGCAGGAATCGTTATTTTATGACTTTTCGGGTGTCGTAAACTGTGCTCGTTATTATGAGTCGAATTTCGTTTTAATACGTGAATTTATTGAAGAAATTTTGATTACTTTTCATGGAATCTTTATTTCATTTCGCGCTTGCTTGACGCGCGTCTCATGATTCCAGTAAAGCGCCCAAATGCATGATGCGATTTGCAATTCCGCGACGCGAAACATGGCAGTTCGTTGAATCACTAGCACTACTAGCCTGCTGGTGGAGCATGGCAGTAAGCTTGCAAATTGAACAATAAGCGAATAGAGCGTAAATAAGATAGATCGTGTTTGTGCAGTTCACACGCGGCGATTGTTGAATGTGAAATTATTTCCCAAGTCGGGATGCCGACGGGTTAAGCAGCACCAAAATGCCCAGATCCTCTCGTCCTATACTGCGCGTCGTCTCGCCGCATCGCGTTTACAAAATGTTTGCGTTCCCATTTAAATTTCATTTGGTTCTGGCATATTAGCACCACATGCAACGGCGGGCATCACGAAAACCTAATAGGCAAAAAAAAAAACAACAAATATATCGCTCCATTAAAAACATAATTAATGTTTCGGTCAGTCGTCACGAACTCCCACAACGTTCGCGATAAAATGCTCAATAAGTCAACTGGCAGAACAACAAGCAGGGAAATATTAAAATGCCACACAGCAATTCGCATTGTTGTTATAAGGTCCAGACAAAACTTGGGCCCAAATTAAAAAAGAAAATACTCGACGCGCAGGTACGTATTTAGTGTTACTGCAAGACTGAAAATCTGATGATTTAATTCCAAACTTGAAACATTCCATTCACGGCCATAAAACATTCTCGTCGGATTTCTATCACAAATAAAATAAATTAAATTAAAACACCATTAAAGTTAGAAATCCAAAATATGTTAACGTTCAAGACATATCAATTTTATTGCTCATCAAAAATTTCACAACTCTAGAAGAGGCCCCCACTCAAGATAATATCTGTTGAAAATCAGGACTCTTCAATCTATTACGGCTCCACTAGAATTTCCATTAAATTTTCAAAGTAACCCTGCGCCGCATCCATACTGCTTGATAGACTTCCCGACAACATGCCAACAACTAAACCAATACTTAATAATAAGGAATTGGCGACAACAAACTACGGATCGCCACAAAAACGAAGTGGATTTGTATATGCAAGTTGCAAAGAAAGAAAAAAGGGCAGGATGTAGGAAGTTCTTTGTTGATTGTCATGAGACTTCTTCGGGTATTCCTAGTATTTTGATTTTGCCTGTCAAATGCACATGTGCACTTCATCTTCACTCGATGAGCGTCAAGAGGATGCCCTTTTCTTCCCTCACGAGCGGCCCTTCATGCATTGTGCACACGAGGAGGCTGCTTTGTGAGGATAACTGTGAAGGAACCCCCGACGCGGCTCTGTTCCAATCCATTGTGAGCGTGTAAATTATGTGACACTAAACGATTCGAAGCGCCTCTTCGACTACCAACTACTACTGGTCATGTGGGCCAAAGGACAAGACAACTCAGTAATGCAATGTATACAACTTGGGTCATTCAGTCATTTTCATTCTTGTAACGACGCAGACAATAAGACCCAATATATTTGCTAGCTTTACGTAAACAATTGCGCATAAGCCTAAACAGCAACAAATTGTCGATTTATATGGATTTACAAGTGACGATATGACAGGAAACATGTGCAAGGATTGATGAATGGTCTGGAACTTGGCAGGTACACCTAGGTGGGCGCAATAATGAATTGAATTTACGATACGATCATAACAACACCTCTAAAAGAGAACCTATTACACGCATACACATACTCCCAATATAATCCTAGTAGAGTCGTAAATGTAATTATGGTAGTCGAATTTTGGTGTTTTACAGAAGATCATTGGATTGTCAAGTTTGATTTACACCCGGCGCCTTCACATTCAAGTGTCAGCTGCATCTAGGTAATATTTAAAACGGTAGACTTCAACTGCGGTGGGAAAGTTTCTCCCACAGGTTTAGTAAAAATGGAAGAAGTAACTAATGCGTCTCGTGACAACCACGACCTATTCGAGACACCCACGTCGGACGCACTCTCAGTTTGTATCCGAGAAGTGTATTTAATTCCAATTCGTGTAAATGCGATTAAATTGTATTTAATAGCGGTGAGCGTTATTTCCACACAATTTCGTTGAATTAATATTTACCAAAGATATATTTCAATGGGAGAAAGTCGAGGTGACTTTATTACCTTTGTACTTTGAGTACTTTATTTTCCATGCTTTATATGCTTTATACATTTTATTCCCGTCGTAATTCGGTGCGGATCAATAAAACTAATCAATGCGCATGTATTTATTACAGTTACTCGCTGTTAGTAATAAACTTGGTGCATTTCAGTTCGAGAGTGGATGCAGTTTCAGAAAAACGATAGAGAAGATTTGATCACAAATTCATGGACAACTCAACTTTATTGGAATCTGCAGATTGTAGAATGATAATACTATGCTCGTAAAGCGTAGGCCAATAATTTCAGCAACATTTATCTTGCTGATATTTAACAGTTTTTGCAAATAGATGGATTTTGTAATCTTCAATCGAACATTACACAAAGTGAGTAATAAAACGAGTGGTTTTATAACCACGCATTAAGGGCCACCACTCTTCCATTAAATCCAACATCTATCCATCCATCCATCAACAATAATTAATCTTTGTTCTCGCTAATGTTGACGCGAGGAAATAATTCTTTGCCGAATAGTGCAGGCTATTGTGTCATCTGTGAATTCAGCGCTTTTGCTGATTACAATAAAAATAATTGAGGCACGTTCATGTCGAATGTGTTCACATGAAATTAGCGAAAAAGGCGTAGAAGAAATACAATTAACGGCAATAAGCAAATCCAGGCTGTTATTACATTCGTACAAGAACAATATGTGGCGCAATGCGTATACTTTGTGTGAGAAGTACACACACACTTCTTGAGCTGTGTTGTTGCTAGCGATGTGGACAAGGTGCAGAGGGAATACGACGCTAACTATTCTGCCATTCCGGCGAAGGAGGTAAATATCAGACCCGCGGCGTGTCCATCGTACTCCGGCAAGAGACACATTCCTCCACCATGTGCGCCGATAACATCTCACCAACGAGCCTGGTGAACGATTTGTTGGGAAACGTTTCTTTAAGTGGATGTACGACTATGGTCTTGCTTGTTTTATGATGTTCCGGCAGACATAAAATTTTGTTAAATAAGGCGCTATAACACGCGTTGAGGAAAACCGAAGGTGTGTGTACAATCCGCCGAAGTGAGGAGGGAAAATGCAGCACGGCGATACAGAATAAAGCGAGAATAACGAGAGATTAAAAGATAATTAATTTCAAGTTGATTTTATGTCATGTAGGGCTTATATCAATGCACTTCATCATGAATGCATATGTTCCGAAATGGTAGTTCTTCAGTCAAAGTGTTAATTGATGAGCTGTTCTAGTTAGAACCATAATCAACTGGCAACTAAAAATCAAGCTGAAGTACATAATTGAACAAATTATTTCTGAATGAAATCAACAGAACTAATAATCTCAAATAAAGAGATTGAATCTTAAATTATCTTCTATACGTACACATTGCACATAATTGCAGCTGAAGTACTATTGCTACTAAATTCTACATTTTCCCAGTTACCCCAAGAAGACAATATGAACCATATAATAAAAATTAAATGCAGAAACATTGAGGAGTATGAAGCGAACATGCTTAGCTTATGTTACTACTCAAATCTAAAGGTAATATTGTTGATCAGAGTATTATGAGACAAGTTTTCACAATTCTTATAAATTAGGATGTCCCTACCAAGTCTGGATTAGTCAATCAGTTGACCAAAAAATAACCTCAACGTCTCACTGGATTGGCCGGCGGAAACAATGCTAAATTAATAAAGAATTGTTTGCATGTTATATAAATTTACATAATCATAAACTACAAGTTCATTCGAAAGACTCAACAAGTTAAATTAGAGTCGACTAGGAAAACATGCAAGTTAAATGCATTCGCTGCAAATTCCATTCCTGCATTCCCGGCGCGACTACTCTTGCTTGCGACGCGTTACATATCTACAATATTTTACTACTTGTTGACTAAGACATCGTCTTTCCACCACTTCATATATTGCCAATATGATGAGGCAAGTTATTTATTAATGTAGACCCCAAAACAAGAAACCAGAATTAATGTATTCAATGAAGATATCTTGCTCAATTCAAGCGGAGCGCCAAAGATGTGTGAAGAAGAAAAGCTGTGAAGTGGTGCTAAAGAATGTTTTTAGTGGTACCAATCGGAATAGTGCACGCACAAACAACATCCTGCTTCGTATCTCACTTTAGGTGTAACAATATGCAGAAGGTTCCTTCCAGAATGCCGACAAAGTGGCATTTTTTAACGTATCCATTGAAATTCTTGGAAGCGAAATTACTTACATTAAATGAACACTTGAGATTTATAAAAGATGTACTTACCGATCTCTATCGGTATTGTCGGATGATGTGTCTATTCTGCTTCTTTTCACCTGCAATAAGAAATGATGGTACTATAGTTGATAGTGGCTTGATTCGTTAGAACAGGAAAGTTGGCATAAATAACGGCCCAGTTCATCAGCAATTACTGATCAATCAATCTATTACCTTGGGTTCGCACATTTTTTCGATCATTGTGCATCGTGCTTGGTTGCCGTTTGGGTTAATGTAATTGTATGGCATTAAAGTCACCATTTTTCGGCACCCGTCGGCACCGCGAAGCCCGCGCACTTAACGAACCGCTCAATAATGAACGCGAGAGTCATAAAAGCAATTAAAACGCAGTCAGCACAAATGTTGTGTCCACTAGACGAACATCCACAATCACAATGCAACAAAATCACTCTGGGAACTTGTGTTAATGGTGTTAATAAAACGCAGCGCCTCGTCGAGAATTAATGTCATTACGGATTAAAGCAATAGTCCCCCATTTGTAATCGGTGGCACTAATTCAACATGTGCACGTTGGAATGCTGGTACTATCAACGCAATGAGCTCAATTCGCAAACGGGCGGGCAAGTCTGATAACGCTGATTGATTGCTTGGAAAGTGGGCAATCAAATTGGTGCAGCCTGCACTCGACTCAAACCCGCCAGCGGTGTCGGACCGACTGAATCGCTGATGCTTTCCGAGCCTCCGGCTCCGATTCCAAATCCAATTGTGTGAGTGAGCTGTGTAGGCACGTGACTGAGGGATAGATGTGTGCTGTGTTGAGTCGGACCTGCCGAGACAGCATCAGCGCAAGACTTTGGTGGATGGTGTGCGCAACAGAGCAAGAGTAGCTGCAGTGCTGTGCAAGGATGAGGGCGAGAATGGAGTGGTGGTAATGCGCAGGGTTCGTTTTTGGGGCCTTTATGCTTCGAAATTGGTATCCATCTGTTGGTTGGTACTATCAACCATTTCTTATCAGACACCAGTCAATACAAGGGAATATCCTTGTAGGGAAAGCTGGGCACATTCTAAATTTGCAAGATTCGAAATCTACCCTGGTATTTTCATTACCTATCAATTGATCTTTTTTTTTTTTTTGTAAAGAATGTACCTGAAGAGGACAGCCAGCCTAGTTGATAATATCTGGGAGGAGACCAACCATGTGATGAGAGACGGGCTCAACTCATAGTATTCTATAGTAATCTAACATCTTGGCAATGTAGTCGTAGTATTTTGGTATGAATTAGAAGGTATTAGTGTTTGTAACTGAAAACCTGAATCATTGGAATTCCATGGGATCAGTATGCGTTGTAATTCACTCCAATTTCGTCCGGAGAAATTTGATTCACTCTTTTGTTTTGACGAATGAAGAAGATCCTTAGTAGTGAAACAAGAACAAAAATATGTAACAGAAAATTGGTTCAAAGTAAATTTCCCCAGGTTTAAGCGAAGCAGTAATATTTTACTCTGCTTTCATTTTTAGTACGTATGAAAAAGTTGGTACCAATGCAACAGTTACAAAAGTTTGAAGACATTGTCAGAAGCTTTGAGCATATGGCCATCTCTAGGGAATGGGAGGATCGATAATAGGCATTGACGCAACCTCATTATCACATGTATTACGCATGTGCCACAAGGAAAAGCTAATGTTCTTTATGGATACTACACTTACTAACTTACAAGGGTCTAACTTAGTTTTCAGCACCACCCAACAAAAAGTTAATAATGGTGGTTAGCCATCGACACTAGGACGACTCTTTATTTGAAATACTTCCGCCGATGGAAATCATTTCAAGTGAACAATATGCGTGAATATGCTTCAAATCTCCTCATCCATAATAGTGTTATTTGTAGCTGCAGCAGTTTGAGGCATTACCAACTCGAGGCTGAACCAAAGGTCAGGCCCAATAACAATGAATAATATTTGGTTTGAGTGGGTCGTGGGGTGTTTAGCCACATGGGAGTAAATCGGATGCTCATCTTTTTCGCGAACAATACTCTGCCGCACGTTGTTTCAACGTAATTTGAGCTGATGGTGCACGCGGGGGTCGACCTAGCAAGGGGAGTGTTGGAATAATGAAGCTTCACTTCAAGTGGCCCCAGGGAACGGGCAAATCGAACGAAAAGCGCAATATGCGGCACTTAATTGAAACGAATTCGGACTTATTACAGATGTTGATTGCAAGTGCTTGTTATTAAGTCATGGAACAATATGTTCAGAAATCAATGAAGCAAACAGGGATGATATCATCCCAACCTGGACATTTTAATTTCCAACCTTAGAATTCTGAATGTAGTAAGGCATTTGAGGCGTAATTGCTTTATTTTTTGTTGTTGCAACGATCAACTTTCATTTTATTACGCTTCCTCTTTGATGTTTTTCGTAATAAGCCTCTTTCTAAACAGGAACTATAAACCACCTTATAAGTTACAATTGCACCAACTCGTTAACCCTTTCACAGCCGAGATGCCGCTCTAAATGCGTCCCCATATGTAACAAACACCACTGTGCATGAATCAGTTGACTGCATTTCACTTAATTTCGAACGTGCACATTCCTGCCCGTTTTATGGATTCCCGTAATTCAAGAATAAAAAGTTATAAATAATGATAGGGAAGATAGAGGCGCCTAAAGCGCGCGCACTTCACGCGATCAGCATTGGGATGAGTTTGGGAGATAGTGTAATTTTATCCATTTTTAAGTTATTGTAATTATCAGGGACACACGATACTTTTTACGACGAGCACGTGTCAACCGTGGGGAGGCATAAATATGCTACGCCGCGAACGCGTGACTATATAACACCTCCCAGAGTAGATATGAAAGATGCGAGGTGCGGGATCCATTGGGATGAATGGATAAGATTAGTATTAAAATTCTATAATTTTGCTGAAAACAAGATGCCTCGTTCGTGACGACATCAGAGAAACAGGTAACAAACACACTGCGTTCTTGATGACGACAATTTGAAAGGCATATGGGGAGTGATCAGAATGATGCTCAATTGGGCATATTTTATCAGAGGCTTATTGTTTAAAATAATTAAAAAGTAATCATCATCAGTCATTAGATCTTCTGTACTCGCGTAGACCGGGAGAAAGATTATTCTGTGTGAATATGAGCGTGCTGTTACCCATGCCGAAGATAGACCGATACCGTACTTGACCTCCTGCCCATCACTGGCCGCTCGGTAGCTGAACTGTTCTTGTTCGCAAGGATGCAGGTCTTCGGTTCTAACTACAACACTTCCAACAAAGGTGTTAGGTTAGGTTAAGTTAGGTTAGGTTGGCAGAAGTTAAATCAGCCATCTGCCGTCGAAAAGGAGCGCGTTCACAAATCCGTTATTGTGGTGGTTTACATTAAATAAAAGATAATGATTATAAAACTAAACTTCCATATACAAAATATTTCAATATCAAATATTATTATTAATATTATATTAGGGTTCAGTTAGGAAAGACATTATTCAAAAATAAAGTATGTTTCAAGTGAATTAGTATTTTAACTTGAAACTTCATGCAGTTAATACAAACTTATCTTCAAAAAAATATTATTTTTAACCGTGAGAATTTATTTTTATAAAATATAATTACCAATTGCCAACAAAAGAATTCAATCCTTTGACCGGGTTTTGAACGCTTGGTCTATTAAAATGGGTCTACACAATTTAAATTCTGCCAGAATTCAGGTAATTCTTGCCAAACAGGGTCTTTTTAACCCGTTTTAAGTCAAATTCACATCGTATTTAAATGTAGTTTGGTATTGCCGGAAGGAAAAGTTTTCACCCTTTTCCGGGTTACTTGTGGCGCTCCGTCACGGTTACTTAAAGTACCTGGATAAATGCAAATAGCACCCTAATATGTCATATGAAGGTTAAGGCGCTTTGAAAGATTTTTACCTAAATGTCACAATTTTAGTCATGACTTCGGGGTCGTTCATTGTTTGCGTTTGGTAAGCAAATAAATTGAGTGTATTTCTAAATGCGGTAGGCCGATGGTAAACCCAGGTAAAAAAAGAAAAGGGTTTTTGACTCTTAGAAATAAACTTTCAATCGAATAATTGAAAAACATTTACATTTTTGTTCTTTAAATGTTTCAAATTGGTCTGTTAAGTTTTTCTTACGTGTTAATTACTTCAATTGAATATTTAAAAATGATAATAATCATAGTGGTTTATGTTGAGGAACATTTTCAAGGGATTATAGACAATTACCGCAAATAAACAACTTTTAAAAGTACATAAACCAAATGAATTTATTACTATTTTGTATCCGGGTTAAAATTCAATTTGATATCCTATTAAATTATTCGCTTATTTATCATTTAAATAAATCTCCCTTTTACCCTTTCGGCTCCAACCCTAGAAAACTTCATTAGTTATTGACTTCTTTCACAAATCTTGACAGAACTTCAGGTAAAAATTAAAATGTGCTTCAATAACGTTTCCAACTTAATAGAGCGCATACTGTAAATCACACACCCTCCCTTCCTACCCTCCCATGCGGAATAAGGTCAGAGGTAAGATGTTTCTATTATTGAACAAATAAAACACGAATTTGGGACATTTTGAGGTAAACCCAAAGTAAAACATTTTAATTTACACACTATAAAAATCAGGTCACAGGTAAAGAAGTAAACGAGATTTATATGGTGAGCAAGAAAAGGGTTCTGGAAAGGATTGAAGCAAACGAGAATTTCGTGAATTTATTTGTGAAATGGCTCCTTTGTCAGTTCGATATTTTAGTGTGAAAAACGGGTTGAAATCTAGGTAAAATGTCCATACTGCAGAAATGCAACTGAAATGAAAATTAATGCTGAGAACGTGGTTGTTGGGATGAACGGGAGGACGGGTGGCGATGGTGCTTCTCGGATGCGTTTAGCTGGTTAGCGCGCTAACTAGTTGGTGTGCCACGCGACTATCGCGTTACAAGTCGTAAAGATTAAACACGTTCATGTACAAAAAGAAATTGTGAAACCAGCAAAGATGGCAACAGCAGCACAAAGCTGGGCGTTGTGTCCACAAACCATAAACTCATCATTTTACGCTATGGCATTTTAACCGTTTCTACGACCAACCGCGCGCAAACCTTTGCACGCCACTCAACAATGTCTAATCAAAAATATGAATGCTCATGTTCATATTTTGATAACAGCGTATTAATCATCCAAGATGTGACTTTCAGTCGGAACGTCTGGGGGTAGTTATAAAGTTGCAAACTAAGACAGATTGTTCTAGGGCTGAAAGGCACGTACCAGCGTATGTGCGAGGCGCTAATGAATTGAATTGGGCTCAAGTGCACACGCTCGGCGAGAGGTTATGATATGCAGAGATGATACGCGACACCTTGCTTCTTATTTCATTTTTGTCACCCCTCGAAAAAACCGCAAGTCAACCCACACTAATGAGCAGCTTGCCTGGCGAACTTCCTTCAGGAGCTGCGCATGTTCTAATTTGGATCTGGTGCACGTCTATTTCCACAAAAAATGCGCACCTTTGTGGCTTATCGTATAGGGGGGAGTCTTATTGTTAGTGTTTGAAAATTTGTTTAACATAACCTGCAGTACTTAAAAATTACTTTGACCTCCTTAATAAATACTAGTGGTACTAGTTAGCAGAGCGTTGAAGTTGCGAATAAAACGCAAAAGGTAGGAAGATATTTTTTAACTACGAATGACTTGTAGATAAGATTAACCTATAAATAACACACAATTCCTAAATAACGATTTCAGTTTACATATTGCGCTAGAATGCTGGGTTTGATTCCAGGCGAAAATATTGAGCACAGTCTCTTCTTGAATACAATCAGATTGAGTGTTTGTTTTATTTTACTGCCTAATATTTAATGCATTACAAAACGTGTCCTTGATGTGGTGAATGTTTACAACGTTTTTAGAAGGCACAACCTTAGCCAAGTGGTTGTTTATTTATATTGAATGTGGGCAGTGGTAAAGAAGTTGTCAGCGATTTCTTTGTTGGTGAATGGGTATTTGAAGATTCCAGTTGAAAAATAATTGGGCCAACCTAGTTGGTAACAAAGATCAATTTCGTGTTGTTAAATTCACAAATTTCGTCTTCAGGCCTCTTCAACCAATCATGTCCCTATGGCACTGGTCATGTATGTATACATGTCTCTTTTTCATGGACAATCCAGCTGAAAATATTTCCTCCCATTTGCAGTATGGGTAGGTAGACCTCAGCATCAATTTGTATTGAGCTAACTTGTTTATGTAAATGCCTTGGCAATGGCCGCAAATAGGAAAATGCTGGTGGTGCCCAAGCTGATAAAGAACGACGGGTGTAGAGGAATTACGGGCGCGTTTGGTTCGCCTCGGACGCGAATTTCAATGACGTTGCATGGCAGCATCTCCTGGGGAAACTTGAGCCCGGTTCACGTTAGGAGTAAACTCCGTACGCGGGAGATATCGCACGATCCTGCCGCAAAGTATTATCTATTCGCGACGATTACACGTTGGGCAATACACTTTTCCTCCACCTGGAAGTCATGTTCGCACAAAAGTTTCCTTCTTTTCGTCCATTCGAAATTTTTGGCGCATTTATTCTCCGTGCGCGGCGTAATCTAATATATTAGCACATTTGCAAAGCTATTAAGTATTCTAGTTGGTTATTTTTTATTCTGCGAAATTGCACAATTCAATTTCCCACGGATGTCGAGCATTCCATTTAATCGTTTTTCAGCAATTTCCTCGGTGAAGGTGAGGCGAAACGAGCGAAATAACAACGCGCACACATTCGTGTCGCGCTTTCGCCTCGCTCAAAGTGCTTTTATTGCATCAAAGTGCGCGCGCTGTTGCCATGACAATTCGAGAAGCTCATCGCCGACGTGCTTATAGATTACATCCCCACTGCGTCCATGATCGTCGCCGGATAGACGACTCCCTTCCACTCCCTTCCCGCGCAGTGGGGGACCATTGGGCGGGACCACTGCGCATAGGTAGCAATGGTGGAAGGTTACGAGTGTGCGCAGCTCAAGGAATACTCGTCCTTCGCGTCCTCACCACAGAGATGATTTTCGTCTGCGTTGGGTGTGAACCTCGCGCGTCGCATGTCTATGTGGGACGGGCTTCCCGTTGCGGATGATCTGTCTGCGAGCGGAACAGCAAGAAATCGACGTCAACACATAACGAGAACGCAAGAAAGAAGGGTAAGGGTACTGTAAATGAAATGCTTTTATTGTTCACCCTCGTCAACAAATATTAGCTTTGTTTGTAAGCTATTCGAAAAACTCGTCAGCGAAGGCGCTGCCATTTCCCGCATCTACTCGATCAATATCCAGATATGGCTCTGAGCATCCAGGTTTCGGATGAGAGCCCCAGCCGATGGCCAAGTGTTGACTATACATCTAGTTAGACGAACCGTTAAACCAACACGCTGGAGAGTGTACAAATAAAGTGGTAAAATCCATTCCAAGCACACCCTAGAGGGTGACATTTGACTGAACACATCCAACGAGTGCATATTATCCAAATGCGCCATTTTATAATTGAAAGCATGGCAATTTTTAACTTCCTTGCAAATAAACCTATATTCTCTCATAATACGAATACTTAACTGGAGCAAATTTTTCTTTTTTTTTTGCTGTGCCATACAAACATGAATATTATGTAATCGTTAGCAATTAAATCAAGCGTCTGCACACCAACAAACAACAACACTCAGCACAAATAAGCAACCTCGTCACGTCGTCACAGCTTGTGGTTTCTGCGTGCTGTGGCCAGAGGTAGAAAAAAGCGCCGAGTTTCATGTTTTCTTGGGCATTTCATCGTTTTTTTCACACGGCAATGCGCGGATTCGTGCACACGTTGCGGTGGCCGGATGAAACAAAGAGAAATGCGCGCAATCAAAGCGGAAAAAATCGCCGAGGTTGACGGGCAGACTGCCGCCAGGAAAACGATAGAAATATCACCTTAAACCGCGGACCACATGAATGAAATAATATCCAGCCTACCAGTGCGCGGTAACGCGATATCAATATCGTTCTTGTATGGACGCCGTGGAGCATGCAACACAGACGCGAAGGGAAGAAATTCAAGAAGGCAGTCCTCTCTACCTTGTTGATGTAAAAATGTTTCTCATACAAAGAGAATTGTTGTAATCGTCCCATTATTTACTCTTAAGCTGGAAATATTTTCATATCACACAATTTTCCAAGAGGAAATCCTTAATACGATCGAAACACTTTTTTTTATTATACACCAGATTATCTGTAATTTATTTAAATGCTTCATCTAATTATATTAATCCAAGTGCCTGACTCCAACTGATAAAATAGATAAGACCAAGTAAACACAAGCAATAGAGAAGTATTTCTGTAATTTAGCTAGTAATGATTGGAAAATCTATTTAAAATGTCGTGTATCGAAGCATTTTTCATATTTTTAAATACACGTTTACTTTATACGACTTCACTTATACGAGTAAAATTTAAAAAAAATCAAAATAGGCATTTCTATGACTATAAATTATCCCAGCAGTGAATAAAAATGTTTTATCCATAAAATTTCCTATCCATTCGTTTTTATAGAATTTATTTAATTTATTTTTCTAATAAGACATACTAAAACTGCTAATTTCCCTGAAAACTTATGTAAAATTTATCATTCTTTAAGTTGCAACTCTTTGAAAAATATTATATCTCAACTTTTAGCAACAATATAAACCGAAGATAGTATTATTGGCAATATGAAGAAGTAGAACTTGTTAACAACTCATTTTTCAAATCACCCAATTTTCCAAGAGGAAACCACAAACAATAATCAAAAATCTTTTTTTTATTATACACTAGATTGATTGTAATAAATTAAATTGACTCATTATATTAATTTAATGTAAGTGTCCTAATTGTTATAAATATTAGAACTACCTGAGACATTTTAAACACTTGGAAACACACATTTAGTTTATACGACCCCATTTATATGAATCATCTTCGAATAAAATGAAAATAAGCAATGCTATGACAATTACTTCAAAAAGGAATTAAATGCTTCGTGTAAAAAAATTCCTATTCATTGGTTTTTGTAGTATTTTTATACCTTCTAACACAATGAAAATTCTAAATTGACTGCAAATATATATAAAATTTATTATTCTTAAAGTTGCAACACTTTGAAAAATATTATAT
>JAODGC010000011.1:3216162-3226836 GCA_027574925.1 Ecitoglossa quadriceps | reverse complement strand
TCGAATAAATTCCTACAAGTTGTCAACTGAATTTCTGTACAAATTGCAAAGTATATCATATTACATACATTCCACCTAAAAACCAAGACCTAATCTTTAAAGTACAAATGGCATGTCGCTAAAATGTCATCGACAGCAGGGCAGGCATGGCGTGGGGCATTTAGGTCCATAACAACAATGTATTGTTGAAGATCTATTGTATCGAAGTAGACACGACATTGTGCACTATCAAATTACATTAGCAATTGCCTATACATTGATGATGCCTTTTCCAGAATATGAAAAATTTACCCCAATGTGGGACCAAATAGAATTGGGACATAAAACCGCATACCCACATATCCAGCGCTAGAAAAATACCGAAAATGTTCTATTTTACATACGTGATTTAAATGAGCAAAGTGGCACGAATGAGCTAATATATTAGTCAACACTTGCATTTTTTCCTCAACATTTTAGTGTTTGTAATTATAAGAAATATTTGAATTTGGACCGGAGAGTACCAAAATACTTCACATTTGGGCACCACAGAGAACCAATATTGAATAGCACTTATCAATCATGATTTACGTGAAATGTTCGTCTCTCGAAGAGTATTCGATTACAGAGGATTGAGAATCGTGATTGCGATTGAACACTAATATCAAAAGTACATTGTTAACAGGGGAACATATCGGTGCAGTGAATTTGCCACATCATGGTTAACAAAGCAATTGAGTCTTGTTGATAAATACGGTACGACAAATGAATATTATGCAGGGAAAATAATTAATTTCATGTAGTAATTGCATGAAAAAACTGAACGGAAAAAGAAATTTAAACTTGGATCTTGCAATCCATCGCAGTTACATACTTCCAATCATGTTGTTCATCAACATGAACATTGCTTTTTGTTGTATTTGGATGAGTTTACATTCACACGTCCTAAACCAATAAATAAACAAAGCTCAATACAATGAATACCAGACACTTCGAGACTAAGCTCAACGAAACACTTATTGAATTTTGTTAAAGACACGAATCTTTCTTAACATTTTGGAATAGTGTTTGAGGTTGCACCAGTAAAATAAGTTCTTGGGTATAATAGCATCTATAGCTGGGATCGTTTAAGCAACCTTATCACCACTGTGTACTTCCTAATTGACTAGGATTGAGAAAATAAAGTTACAACATACAAAGAAGTGTATCAACATTAACCTGGTACCTGTGAGAGTGGTGTCACTTGTTGTAAATAAAGCAGGTGATAATTAATAAAGCAAAACCTATTTGGACTTAAGTCTTTTAAGATGTGAACTGTTAGTGTGTTACAGTGAAATATCACTCATTGTTTATAAGACAATAAAAAATAAGTAAAATTTGGGATGTTAAATTCATTTTATTTAACTTTGAATATCCTCGATTCATTCACTATAAATATATGCATAGGTAATATGAATTTAAATATTTTAAGAATATTCATCTCTTAACCAAGTATTGACTGAGGTATCCCTCACCATTGACCATTGTTGACCATTAGTTGTGAAAATTAATAAACACCACATCAAACTGACAAACTGAAGAAAGCAACATACCAAAAATGTTTTATCACACCAAATATTCTGTATGCGGCAGAGTAAACCCATCTTAATACAAAATATAAATATTAAATGTGACATGCGTTAATCATTTCGTTCCTCTGCATATCTCTTTATTGCAAATAAAAAAGCACTCAGATCTCAAACTGGTACACAATGAACGCACTTTTGTTCCGAATAAGTTGGTTTGTAACTTTTCTAAAAAGTGAACATCTTTTGTTGTGGTACCTCTTCTGAGGAGGCATCGTGAATAGCAAATTGGTACGAATTAGCTCAAGCATTTGTCAGTAAACTAGGTTGAACTAGCCAAGTGCGAAAAATTCGAAACGGCAAGTGGCAGGTGTCCTTTATATGTAGCCTTATTCAATCCCATTCAAAATTCACCACACATACTCAATACAAAACTATCACCTATTAAAAGTTACCACTGCACGTCCCCGGTTATATTCTTTCCCTTCAATGAGCTACCGCCTGAAACTTAATATATTTTCCACACGAAGGCTTTAAAAAGGCATGGATTGCATCAGACACCGAAATGTTTCTTCTCCGTGGATGGTTTTTGTTTTATAAACAGCGGCTGCGCGAACCTGGCGCAACTGCATTCTCTGAGGGTTGAAACAACCGTGGGCTACGCATTACGATACTCGCTTCCTTGTTATTGTTTCAACGCGTTACATTCCGCACATTAAACGCATTAGAATACCACAATTTACAAGCGTCTAGCTAAAAAACATTGCGCAGAGGAAAATAAAATGCACCACTTTCAAGAAATAATGTTGCAGGAAAAAGGGGGATCTCGTTTTATACCCCGAGGGATGTGAAAAAGACACAATTTAGGAATAAAAATGGAAATAAATACAAAGCGTGATATAGGAATTCATTCGCGGCTTATGCAAATAGAAACTGGGTGCGGGTGTTTTCGGGGTGAGGCAGTGAAGTGGTGGACGCAGCTACGCAACCGTTTCGCGCAGTGTCGTATTTCAAGGAAATTCAATTGCTGCTGAATTTGTAATTGCGCATCTGACACTGGCATGCCATCAAAAACAAATGGCACTTTTCTTCAAGGCGTTGTTTGGGAAAATACCAAAAATCATTTGTATTTCCCAAGCCAGGTTTACACCAAAAGCATTGAAACACTTCACATCTGTTACTAATATTTGAAATTGGTATTCAGGTGAGTTATCAATATAATTACACCGCACTTGCATACGAACATGATACCTCCGCTGAACTTTTTTGCTGAAGGGAAGAAAGCGGAAGTCATAATAAGTCTTCACTACAAATATCCTGCATACACGGCAAGCGACATGGGACCACATCATATCCGCCGTCGTCGCGAGCTGCTTGAATTTCGTTGGCTTCGCATCTGTGGGCGGCAATGTGGCGGCGATTGTTAATTCCACAAACGCAATCTCCCACGTTTTCGGAAATGCCGATTACCTCAACACATACTATGCCACCTTGCCATCATATGGATTCCTCTTGAGAAGTATCATCGCACCATTCCTGAACACCAATGTGCCAAGGGTAGATCTGGTCATTGACTCAGGAATCAAGTTTTACGGCAGATTGCTTGAAAAGCTTTCATCAAATGGTACAAACTAAAAGCGTATTTGTAGTGAGGGCCTTCTTTACTTTTCCACATGACTCAACTAATTCCCAAAAACATCTGAATAGGTCCTTTGTGTTTCCAGACAACATGCGCTTCAACAGAGGGATTAAGGTAAAAAGCTTAAGCAGTCAGTGAATATTGCTCGTAAACAGAAATAATACATTTCCTTACAGATGATAATCTTCAATAGGTACGAAGAATTCCATAGAGACACATGCATTTGAACCTTAGAAAATGGTTACTACATGGAAATCATTAACAGGCTTTTTTCAACGAGTGAGCTTTAGCAGACCAAAAGCTGCATGCCTAAACACGTGTCTAGTGATTACAATTAATTTAGTTTGCCCTTCACATCAATATGTTTCCTTTTCATAGCGAATCCAATTAATTGGATGATACAACCATGAGTGCTATTTGATGCAAGCCGTGGGAGGGTAAAAGACGATTTGTATTAGATTCAAGAACGCATGTAATTAATTACGCTTGCTGAGCTACACGTGCCGATGCGAAGGTAGGCTCTTAATTGAATCAGTTTAGGGATAGTTTCCAGGACAACATATTAAGACACCTTAGCAACCTGCTAGTGGAGGTTATATAAAGGGTAAGATCTCAACCAGAGAAGATTAACATGCGCTAGTTCCCCAAATAAGTACTAATCAGAAAAATCCATGTGTACTGGGCATATGTATTGAGCATTTTATTGACCCCCCCCTCAAATTATTTTTATTCCGCACGAACATTCTGGTTGCCACTGGTTTTTCATAACGGTAGCTGTATTTCAACACATTTGAGATCCCACTGTGCTCGATGCTCTTTTTCTGTGCCGTCGGATAAGAATTTAAGGGTCGTTCTAAGCCTCGCAGAGGCTCTAATGGTTTGAATTTGTGAAACGTAGAACAGCCTCCTGGCTCTATTTGGTACTCGTTGGTGTGGTGCGTATTTGCGGCGTGTTTGCGAATGGAACGGTCCCACTGTCGCTGCAGTACACTCTCGCCCACTGTATGTGTGCGTACAGCATGCGTGTCTGTGTATATAAATAGGGAGCCGCTGCCTCATATCAGATTACCCCATTATTCCGCCAGAGACACCCTTACCTGGCTGACAGCCAAGCAGGCAGCCGACGCGCGGCAGCGCAGGTCCGCGCGCCGCCAAGCCAGGGAGATTGACGTGAAATGTCCCGACGAACTGGAACTGGATGGGCTTGCGATGCGCATGAAAGAGAACCGCATCATTCAACTTGGTTGAGTTGAAATTTTCGAGAGCTCCGAACACGCATTGAGCCGCACTCGTCTTTTTAATGCACAACGCTTATAAATATTACAGCATGTATCATATATTTTTATACATGGGGAAGGCTAGATCAATATAACATAAATATTCACTCATTATCATGTTGTAAGTTGTTTAATGTCGCGACATCGCAATAAACGGTTTCTTCGATTGTTTATCAATAGTACTCAGAAAATTGCATATGCACATTAAGTAAACACTTGATAAAATTCCTGCGCGTTGTGCGGCTAATCTACAATGCACCACTGCAGCATGAAACATATTTACAATTGAAAATTATTCTTTCAGGCCGCAAATGTTGCTGATAAGTGAGTAATTTATGTCCTTTATGACATGTGGCATGACGCTAACTTACTGTTGACGTGCCTGCAATATTTCCAAACGCTTCGGGTATGTGTGGAAATTTCTGGAATTCCAACCAATTCCAGATTGATGGCACTAAATGGATCATATTTTAGCTCTCTTTGTGGAATTTTGACAAGTTCAACTAAAAAAGCCTAAAATATCTTTTAAAAAAAAATACTAAACTGAACGTGAGTTTAGTTAGGAAGACTATTTCTGGAACTTTAAAAACAACTTTATAAACTTCCGAAAACAAAGGAGACAATGCAACGGACTCCTGCTACAGTATCATTCCAAAACAAAATTGGAAATAATGTGTATACGGATATTAAAACGAAAATAGTTTTCAATTTCTGGAGGAACAACAATTTTTTGGTTTTACATAATAGACTTGTTTAAAAGAGTGAAGATTCGTTTTGTGTTTTATTTGAATGAACGGCATTATACATGATGATGGACATAATTCTAAAGCTCAGTAGTAACAATTTTCTCTTCTTTTTTTTGTTAATTCTCTTTCTATATTCCAATCAAATTCGTGTTTTGTTTACTTTATTGATATTCCTCAGTTCCATTTTACGGACAATAATTCAGAATGTACGAAGGTAATTAGAAATTCATTTGAAGTATGTTTTCCCAAAGAAATTAATTTTTTTATTTTTAATACAAACCAGTGTTTCCCAAAGCGTGGGGTTTAACGTGCATGTAATTCTGACATATATCAGCATTCTAAGCATCCTTTCAGCAATTTGGCGAAGTCAAAATTACCTCAAGTTGTGGTAGAGTAATATGTAGGGTACATGGGGTTCTAGCATGTTACTTGTTTGGAAAGCACTGAACTATACCAACGCATAACAACATAACCTACTTGTAGGCTTTGCATACACTGCGGATTTTCAAAACTGCTAATTTCATTTATTGTCATTTAAATGCTGCATGACTATCCTACATAGTGCATCTTCGTAATAATCAATTTCTCATTTCAATATCTTACGAAAACACACATGCGATTATGGTTGCATGCACACAGCCTACCACCACCCCATTCAGAATCTTTTTTAACATATACGGGATTCACGAGCTGCACGATGTGAGAATTTCGATAAAGAAGTTACAAAACAGGCTGACCACACACGCAGCCATGGGCGTCGTGATTATTAACTCTTTGGTGTTCAGTGGATATGTACCCACAGCCACAGGCATGCCATAAAGATGTAGGCGACACACAAAAATGGGTAATTTATTAAATATGCATACGTCGCACGACGCCATACGAAAAAGCTCAGCGGCGCCAAACATGTGTTTATAGCACGATATGTGTGTTTTATATTGTTATTCGAATCTCGTGAACGCCAGGGAGTTTTCTTCATTAAGCAAGCATTTGTTGTTTGATTTATTGTGTCGTTAATACGGACAATTATCAAGAAAGACATAACAAAATTATTCCTGATAATCGCACCGTCCGTGCTTTCCCATAAACACGTCGTGCGATAACACCTTTAATGACTCCTCATGCATTCTCCGAATGTTGCAATTAAGATAACGCATGGAGCTAAGGCGACTGCGTTGCGAGGCCAATGCTTATTTGTCTAAACAATTTATAAATGTTTTATCGGAGTGCATTTTAGCACGATGGTTTATTTTCTAAACTAGATATCGATAGTTATTGTTTGCTTGGAGCGCTTTACCATTGATCGATTCACTAAAGCAGTTACCAACAAATATCTGCGAGTATGAATGATCACTGTGTAAATCGAATGGTTATTGAATTGGAATTGTTAATGGCGATGATTTCCAATGCCCCTTATTAAACGTAGGCACCCGCGGTCGAGTATAAATCCTCCCCACGTGGTGCCAGGGTATATTTGTGTCGCTAGGGAGCTAGTTAGGCTTGAGTGTGATGTGGTGCCGAGGGGTGTTTTTGTGTCATTTATCATTATCATCTTCGTTAGACACTTTGTGCGCAAGCTGCCAGGCGTGTTAATATGCATTATGCGCTAATCTTCAATTAGTTCCACCTGTAATTAGTTTGACACCACTTCTTCAGTACCCCTTAGTGTCTCAACAATTACTATACTGCTAGAAATAAGTGTAAAACAATCAAATCGAACTTACCTCGTCGTATACTGGCGGCAGTGAAGAATATTCTGTAAAGACAGAAATTGAGTTTTCGAAGAATAATGTTGATACTGAGCCGGACATCGTAAGAAGTGAAACTGAATAACTCGTGAGGCTACACTTTTTAATCACACCATTTCAGGTTTATCATGATTTCTCGACAACTCTTATTGACGGTGGCCAAGGCAGAAGCATTCACACGCACCTCGTATGCAGTTGCAACGCAAAATGAATTGAAACTTAATTTAATCCGACTTGTGTGACGAATGCAGAACACTTACTATGCCAACCGTCTTTAAGTTGTCGCATTGTTTAAACTACAGCATGTAGCATATGCGTATCACTCATCGGATCAAGTAATTCAGTTGAAACACAAACTTACTACTTGTATACTTATTGTATTTTAATTGCTCAACTGAGAGAAAGGAAAAATATTAAATAATTGTAAAGAAATCAGGCGTATTTCATTTAATTTCTTTCAATTATTTGACGGTTTTTACATGTAGAACTGATATTTTAGTTGCACTCCTCCAAAAGTAATTTGAAATTATTCAATTTACATCAAAATCAATGAAGATCTAAAGTTTTAAACTGGTGTAAAACTTTTTTCATGTATTATTCAAACTTGATTGAAGCCCTTGAAGCATCTAAAACAGTAATCTAGTAGAAAAGCATACATAAATATTTGTTACATACCACAATTCTAAAAAACTGTTTTCTAACGTGTCATTATAGAATGGTCCTTTGTCAGCAGTACAATATTTCATTGTAATAGAAATAAACCTTCCTAACTTCTCACTGAGTTGGTTTCTATTTTGAATTTACTGAATTCATCGAAAGCAAACTATTAGCGAAATTATGAAACAAAAGCCTGAACAAAACGTAACAACCGGGAACGACCAACTCATTAAAACTCGTTCTTCGTATGCCAACATAGGCAACTTTTCAAACACATGAAAAGATGGAAAGGTTCCGATTCATCTGACGCAAATCAAAATCCGGGGGAGAAGTTGTGAGTAGCTGGCAATTGCCGATAGCAATTTCTACGAATGATCTTCTTCATCTCTTCTTATTATGTGCTATTGTGAGTTAACTTAAATCCCTTGAACGAGGTAAATATTTTACGGCATTAATTTGTTTTTCTTCTTAGCCAGTCAATTGAGGTATTCACTCAGATTTCCTATATTCCCAGCAATTTATGACCATAATGTCGGTCAAAGGCTTTAGGTTTGCTACATTGCTGGGATTGAGATTGTGCAATAAGAACGTTAATGTGGTTTACGTTTCTAAACATTAATGGTAATGAAAAAAGTTTATCAGTAGTGCTTCTTATCCACTATTATGAGTTGCATATGAATATAATCCAACACTAATTCAAACAGTTTTATCTTATCATTTGTTAAGTGTGTTATATAATGGAGTACATGATCATACACTTAAAGGTAGCCATACCTATCATTTTTGTTCTAGGTGTGTTACAATATTCTAGTAAGATGGGTCCATTAAGCTCAAATGATCCAAATTCTTTTTCACGATCAGGTAATAAGATATCTACATATGTATTATAAAAAATAATTTTGTGGTATTATAACATACAGATTTGGTTGCTGTGAAGCATATAAAGTTGGTCCTCAATGCTGATTTTTCTGAAAAAGTATTTGTTGGATATGCAGATCTTTCTGTGGAAAAAATTGATGTGTCTTCCGATGAACTTGTATGTAACCTAGCACAATTATCTGTTATATGAAAGTGTATGTATATGATATATGTTAGAAATGATCACAGATTTTGGATATTCAAGACATTCACATTAAATCTATATCTGATAAAGCTGATGGTGCTATGTTGAAATTTGAGGAAATCAATGATGAGGAATATAAGAATTTTGGATCCAAGCTGGTTATAAAATTACCAGCTGGAAACAAGTAAGTGAATGCATAATTAGACACATATGAAATTATAAATTAAAATTAACCCAAATTGTAGATGTTTATTAAGAATCAATTACAAAACAAGTCCTAGGGCAAATGGTCTTATGTGGTTATCCCCTGCACAAACAGCTGGCAAAATTCATCCATATGTTTTTAGCCAGTTTCAGGCTATTGCTGCAAGAAGTTTTGTACCATGTCAAGACACTCCCAGTGCTAAAATAACTTATGAAGCAGAGGTTTGGATTACATGTAGAACAAAATATTTTAGCACCATTATAATATATATTTGTTTGAGTCCAGATTTCATGCCCCAAAGATTTGAAAGTTGTTATGTCCGCTATTCCAGCTGGAGAGCCAATCGATAATGGAGCCACCAAGACCTTTTCTTTTACACAAAAAGTACCTGTTCAATCATATTTGATTGCTCTCGCAATAGGCGCAATTGAGTCCCGTAAAATTGGACCGCGTAGTACAGTACATGCTGAAAAGGAAATCATTGAGGCCGCTGCGTATGAGTTTGCCAACACAGAAGATCAGTTGAAAACTGCAGAAGACATTTGCGGACCATATGTTTGGGGAATTTACGATTTACTTGTGTTGCCACCTAGTTTTCCATTTGGAGGCATGGAAAACCCATGTTTGACGTTTGTTACACCCACTTTATTAGTAAGTTATTACAATAAAAATGATCCCTTTGCGTAAAATATTTATATTACAGGCAGGAGATCGTTCTTTGGTTAACGTTATTGGCCATGAAATTGCCCACAGTTGGACGGGCAATTTGGTGACAAATGCGAACTTTGAACATTTCTGGTTAAATGAAGGCTTTACAGTTTTTATCGAACGCAAGATTTTAGGTAGGCTGTACGGTGATCAAGTTTTGGACTTTGCTGCTTATGGAGGTTTAACTACTCTGGAAGAAATTGTAGGAAATCTAGAACGAATCTAGGATTTAGAATACTTATACTAGAACTTTCAGATTCAACAACTTGGCGCAACCAACCCGATGACGCAACTGGTAGTGAACTTGAATGGTGTTCACCCTGATGATTCATTCTCAAGTGTTCCTTACGAAAAAGGTTATATATTTTTGCGGTATCTTGAACAACTTGTTGGCGGCCCTACTGCATTTGAACCGTTTTTGCGCAAATACTTTGACACCTACAAGTACCAGTCAATCACAACAGATATTTTTAAAGCATTCTTCCTTGAAAATTTTACTCACGTTAACGCCGTCAAGGCGATTGACTGGGATACTTGGTTGTACAAACCAGGAATGCCTCCAGTTATTCAAGATTATGATAAGACTATTCTAAGTTCAGTGAATACAAAAAAGGATGAGTTTCTTAGGTGGGATATCAAAGAAAATCCTGGGTTTCCATTTAAAGCTGATGAATTATCGAGCACAGAAAAAATTCAATTATTGCATGAAATTTTATGTATTGGCCCACAGCCTATTGAAAAGTTAATTGTGTGGGAAAAAGCATGGGACATGTCTAATATTCAAAACGCTGAAATTAAGTCGACTTGGTTACGCATTGGTCTTAAATCAAAATGGCATGATATTGTGCCAAATGCAATCGATTTTGTTAATGAGGTGGGCAGAATGAAGTATACTCGCCCCATTTATCGCGATTTATTCGCTTGGGAAGATATGCGAGAAAAGGCGGTTGAAAATTTCAAGAAGAACAAACAGTTCATGATGCATGTGTCTGCATTTACGCTAGAGAAGGATTTGCATTTAAATTAATTGTTACCTTTTATTGTTGCCAATTGTATTACAAATAGAAGGCAGCATACTTGCAGTTAT
>JAODGC010000011.1:3179539-3201262 GCA_027574925.1 Ecitoglossa quadriceps | reverse complement strand
GCAGGCTTGCGCAGGTAGCAGGCGTGCGTGTATGGCGTGTATGTGTCACCTGGGCTGATACGGCATTAATGGAACACCACTTACGATTACTTAACGTGATGTTTTTATTTCGACTTTGGCTAGAAAGAGCCGCTAATGCAGTCGAAGCAGCCACGCTTATTCTTCGTACAACACAAGTGGTTCTTTAGGTGTGCATAAAATGTAAATTAAGTTGACTCACTAACAAATTAACAGATTATCAAATTAGTAAACGGATCAACTAAATAATTAAGATATTAGAAATTCCAAGTGGCATTTGTTCGGTTGTATTGATTAAATGTTGATATTTTCATTGGATAGATGTTAATTTAAGTGATTTAAGTTGATGCAAGAAAAATAACTTCTTAAGAAGTTAATTGCCTGCGTTGTGAAGAAGTAAAGGCGACTAAGTGGTGGTTGGCGTTTATCTAATGCCTTGGAGTGCATTTAGTGCTTTAAAAGCTCTTATCTTGATCGTAGCAGATTTAATAGAGAGCACAATCTTTCTTTTGTGGACTCAGACTTTGTTGGCTTTCACAAAGATGAGGATGAACCAGATACAAGATAATGCCATGTCAAAACGATTTTCATCTGCAAACCTACAACATTTGACCGGGAACAGAAGGGAAATGGAAATATTGCTCCAAATCAATTTGTACCTTTAGAGTTGACCTGAAAATAAAGCTTAGCTTCATATTATATTCTTAGTTAACTTGGTTTTTGTGAATTTTTCATCTCAAATGCACTTAAAATATACTTGAAAGCTTTGAAAGTGATTTTTTATCTTCTATTTTTACTTTTACCTTTACTGAATATTTGATTTTGTAAAAACCGCGCATTTGCAAAATCTACGAGATAGCGCGATAACTTACGACCATCGCCGACGCGAGCGTCACAAAGCCACCGAGGTCTAATGGCTGCGAATTCTGGAAACTGTATGACAGTCGACACTCCACCACCGCACAAACAACATCTAATGCAAGTTACTCTCCTCAGAAAGAATTCCATTGCATATCATATACCACCAGAAGCACAAATACACAACCATCATCACATCTCTCACATAAATTACTGTAAATCAAGTCGATATAAAAAAAAAACAATGTTTGTTAATATAATGCTAGTAAAACTTGAAACATTAAAATCATTGTCTCTTTTGTACCTATGAGCCAGATGCAAGGTTTTGTGGTATGGGATTGGGAGCGTACTGTTACCTATCTCACTCAGTAGTAGTAAACTCATCTCAATTCAAGAAACAAAACTATTTTGCTCACAAATACCTTTTCCTTTTCTTTTCCTTCCATCTCTGAGAATTTTACCATACCCTAATAACATTATAAAGCAATAAAATATATATACATCATAAATATAATGTCAGATCATGCCTCTAAAACCTTTGAAACTGCCAAGAAGGGTAGTAACAAGCAATTGCATGATTTTGCATCTTTCCCAATGCAACGAACTCAACCCACGTGGAATTACCTTACGGAACATTTGTTTGACTGCTTGCACTCTGAAAATAATTAACCCTGGCATCTTGTTGACTTATTCAAAATTAATGCGATCGCCCCAAGTTGATAAAATGCCTGGATAACGTCCATTTCAGTTCATACAAATAACTCATAATGCAACACAATAGTCACAAGTCGAGACAAAGAGAACGTTTAATCGCGAGCAATGCAAGCAGTAATTAAATTAATGGCACCTACAACAAGCACTTGGGGAGTAAGTAATTTAATTGCATGTGGAATATTTAATTCGATTGAATTATTGCATTATTATCTTTGAAAAGTACGAGCAATGCGGACTTTTTGAAAATATAGCTAATAATCATGATTACAATCAGCGTGGTTGTTGGTATTCACGTGTGCATTAATAATTAATTATAAATTATGAATTAACAGCACGCTGTTGGAATAATTATAACGTGTTGCACGCTCGTGTGGGATTATTAATTTGCATAAATTTATAAACAAACCCATAGCACTTAAAAGTAGTAAGATTTCTTTCATCAAGCATGGCACACAAGTAGAAGAAGAACGAGAAGAAGCAGAGTGGTAAAGAGAGAAGAAGCGTTGATAGAAAGAAAAGATTACGTCTGCTTAAGTCATCATCTTGTTGCATCGGCTTAAGCACGGCTGCTAGCAGCAGAACGAAAATGAATTATATCGCGCCCAACGAAGATAATTAATCTTTCATTCTCGCGCCTATTTGGCGTTGGTAATTAGCCACATGTCATGGTGGATATGAACAACATCAAGTTAAAGTGTTCTACATACTGCGTCTTCGAACTGTGTTTTACAGCGAGCGGCAAGAAGTAGAAGGGTGTGAGGTGACTTAAGTGGGATCATAGTGGACTTGAAGCAGAAAGGAAGAGAGAAAGAAGGACTCCCAGATGGTTGTAACTCCGCCTTGCTTTTAATTTATGTGGAGGCAGTTAAGTAATCTCCACCTCCAAAGTCAATTTTACTTAAGGCTGATGTAGATGATACTTAAGCCTTTATATGCGCGTTGGGTTTGGAACCAAAGTGGAACTTGGTGTGGAGGAAGTACAATTGATTAGGTGGCCTTAAAATACATCTACAGATGGTTTCAGTTGGATGTTTAACTCTTGTGTTGTTTTGCCTTAAAAGATTAATTCTCTATGGATCTTGTTCAAAGAATGATGGGAAATTGAAGTAAAAGTAGCTTAACTTAAATAAAGTCATATTTCATCTTCAATCATTGCAGTAATTTAGTTAGAATATTGTTTATAAAATTTAATTACTCTTCTTTACAGCATACAGTTAGGTGCGACTTAATTTAAGTCACTTTTTATTCACATTTGCAATTACTTTTCAATTAAATGTTGATTGTTGTCACCTCTCCAAATTGTTTATATCACACTTCAATTTATAGTTACTTTTCAATTGTAAACAAATTTTGGAAATTTCTACAATGATTTACGTTGCTTGAGTGACTTTAATTGAATTTCAATCCCTTTCTTATCATACAGCAGGAGTGTAAAAGAATTTAATCGAATAATTCGCCAAAGAAGAAACTCTTAACGCGAGTGACACGAGATTTTATCGATGGAAGAGAATACATGTGCATGGTGCGCCGGCAGCGGCGGCAGCGGCGGCACGATTTCATTTTCCTGTATTGACAGCGCACTAATTTGACGTCCGCTTTCGTCTGACAAGGAATTACGTCTGACAGGATTACGAGATTGACAAATAGGATCAAAAATGCGGCTTAATTGAGTGCTTGAGTATGATGTTTAGTCCTTGTTACACTAACTTGATTTTGATTCAGAAAGATAGGTAAATAAGATTAATAAAAACATTTGCTTCTTCGAGAAGAATCCTTGAGGAGGTGGCACTTTCCGATTGGTAATATGTGTGTATGAAGTGAAATGATAAAGTGTCTGTAGGTGGGTTAGAAGAACCCAAATAATTTTGCTGTTTTATCAGGAAATTAACTCACCGGCACTCTCTCCGTTTCCGGGTGTGATAGCACGCTCTCGATCCGCATCCTCCTTGCGCACAAGTCCAAGTATATTATCGATGGTGTGCCGCGGGCCCGAATGCGGGCTGGCAACCATCCGCAAGGGTTTCACCTCCAAGGCCCCGTAGCCACCACCAAGCATAGCGGACGTATCTTCGCAACGTTCCGACTCCATGGCGCGGTAACGACAGACTGGCCGCCGCGTCCAACACGCGTTGCCGTCCTGGGGCGGTGTGAAGGTGGAGCGCGCGCGGATCGAGCCAATTGCGACCGGTCTATTTCCATCATGGAGGCCGCGCCGCCGACTGGCGAGGGTTGACAAGGGTTGCAATGGCGGGGTTGCAATCTGCCAGAAAAAGAGCCTACTATTCCAACTCGGTCCCACTCACTACCTACCATACTACCAACCTACTACTAGCTACTAGTAGTGAGGGTAAGCAAACCGAGACGGGAGATGATACAGTAAAAAGCCTGCTGTAATTGGGAGTACAACGTTTAGTTGTCTCGTTTATTCTATTTGCACTCACTTATTAACACTTTTCAATATCGTCGCTCGTCTTTGCACAGCGCCCGGAATGCCCGGAGGAAATAATTGTTGCTGTCGCTGCGGCTAATCCAGCAAAAGCTCATCAACTGAAGCTGCGAGTTTTACAATCAAAGTTGACTTGCAAGCACAGCAAAACGCGCGCTACTTTGTGCATCGGAGGGCAATCAACTAAAGTTACGCTCTGCATGTGATGGATGTGTAAAGGTTGACGCATTCATTTCCAATCACAGCCAATCAATGAGAGCACTCGGCTAAAGAATGGACTCTAACTGCGGTCGCATTGCTGATTAGTTCTGGTCCCTCAATAAAATTGGGCGGTGGTGCCACCTGGCGTTAATTACCATAGTCATGCGGCGGGCGTCCCGGAAATTAAATCGGTTTACAGCGCTCCAATATTTGTGTTGGTGAATTTAAACAATTTAGTTTCGTTATTGGCCCGCGCGCCGTATTGAGATTTCCAATTAGAAATTTCCATTTGATCCACAGCCGCGGATTATTTAGTTAATTCACGTTACTTCAACAACAATCAAGATTCACCCATTCACTACCATGTACGGGCATGACAAAGTGTAAAATGCAATTTGCACATGTCAGTGTTTAGATTACATTCAAATTAGTTTCGCGTCGCGAATGAAACAACTTTATAATAATCGCAGGCAAGGCAAAAAGAAAAAAATCGTTTAGCAACGACAATAGAGTGCTAAATGAAATTATTATCATTATTAACGATGCTAACAATATTCGCGCACCGTACAAATGACTTTTAAATTGGATTGCGCGACAGGGCGCTGCAAAAATGGACTACGTAATTCAATTAGCCGCGAAGATACGTGCGGCGCAGGGCGGCCAGATGGGAGACGCCATAGAAAAATCGTTTTATTATATTTTCGCACATACAATGGCCCGTTTAGCGACAAATTGGAACATTGTTACGTGCATTTGCTGCAGGAGACATGGACGAGAGAGATGCTGACTCCAGTGAGGGTGGTTCGACTGCAGGAAGAGAGGGTGCAAGAGTATTGAAGGACTTGGATATGTGCATTGACAACACATGCGTGGAGAGCACGCAAAAAGTAGAGAAGCGTACAGCAGGGGTTGATGTTTAGCACACGTTGTCATTGTTTCATGTTGCGTTCACTTTGTGGAGTGCTGGCTGGAGTCCTAATTTGATTTTATGATGTTGATACAAGGACTTTAATAGAAAACTAATTGGGATATTAAAATCACAACTGTTATTCAATCATGACATTGAAAACAAGAGAAACAAAGACAGGTTTGACATAAGTAGAAAGAAGTATAACATAGGCAACCAAGAAAACATCATTTGAAATCTTAGTGGATAATTTATTTATATATTAGTTATTTTAGTTATATTGGAATTTATATATAAAATATACCAAATTAAATACAAAAATCATTAGTAATATTCATTTGCTTTCTCTATTAGTAATATATAAGTTTGGTTATTTTTAGGCAACCAATAATTACCAAAACAATTTAGAAATTGCACAAGAACATTTTTATCGTTAACAATGCTTAACACTACTTCTCTACAAAGTCCTTAAATATTCAACACTTGTTAATTATGTCATTTTAGCTTACTTCCCAAAATATTTCAATTTTATTGATTTTAAAGAATGTCAAACATATGCATCTAACTATGTTAGTGATACGGAATCGTTAGTTGTGCTTGTAACCAACTTTTTTCTACCTTCCTCAATTTCAATATCCTTCCCACCTGGATCTGATTAGTAATGCTCAACAATCACCCAGAATACGTCAATAGCATCTTCTAATTCCACTCGCAAGATATCCTACCAGATCCGCCCATCTCAACACAATGTTTCATTTACAGCAGTTCCTGTGCCGTCCACCCCCGCCACAAGTGAAGTCACAGCGGGACACATCCTCAAACCCTAAACAGACCACAAGCGCACAATTACGTACCATTACCCCACGCTGACGAGAACCATTCCGGCTTGGCTTGCAAAATCCACAAAACGTGCAAAGATACTGTAAACACTGTACTGGTAGTAACACTAGAAACGTCATAAACATCGACAAGAGGGGTATAAATACACATTGCGAACTAAACTGTGTATATACTAACTATGGTAACATCACAAATTGTCAGTTATGAATAGCGAGAAAGAAGAGATTCTTGAAATGCAATATATTCCGTGTTGTTACAAACCATAAGTCTTTTCGATATCCTACAATAGACCACAGTAAGTATTTCGAGTAAAAAGTGTGGAATAAAGTTAGTTGTGTTTATGCTCTTTTCAAGTTGTGTTTTCAAAGGTTGAAAGGTAAATCTCCAGTAAAACTTTTCAACTCCCAGGAATGGTCAATATGGTCATGTTGAAGATGATGAACAATGTACTGATATGACAAACTATGGTCATGGTCAAGGTTGTTATGGTATAACACAATTACAAAAAGGTTTCATCGCATTATTTGCTCTATTAGACTCACCTTAAAAGGGAATTATTCAAGTTTGGATGATTTGTGTTTTGAGTTGAGGTGTTGAGAGGATGTGTGGGCGTTGGAGTTTACAGAGTTTTGAGGAATTAATGTTTGTGGTGTGAAATTTATGGTAGAGTAATTAACAATGTGAAACTCTAGGTTAGAAACTGTGAATAGAGAGATAGGTCACACTTCTTGACAACTCAACAATGAGCTAAAGTAATGTTCAAATGAGCATTGTTGACAGAAGTAAACATAGATGATATCGATGATTAAAATCGATAATCGATACAAATCGAAATATTTATCTGCAGATAATTAAAATCAAATAAAATTAATTATTTCTTCATTTTTATTAATAACTTCTTGTGATTTCTTTGTGTTTTTCCATTAGTAAAACCAGTTGTTAGAGGAACTATCAAAACTATTTTTAGCATCATTATGATTTTTTACAATTTCAATTCAAATGCTCTACAACCATCAACCCAATTACATCTCCTCTTCCAAAGTATATAATAATAGTTTTTAAACCATCGACATCCCCCATGAAGGAAAAAGGTTTAAACCGATTGATTGTTAAACATCTCTATTATCCCTTAGCGCTGTGGCCCGGCGTTGAAACGCAATGGGCTTACTAATTCCGATACACTGTTATCAACCCCTTCATCTCGCTCAAGTCTCCAAGCTATTATAATCCACATTCCTGCACTCCAGCTATCCGGAGTAAACAGCTCTGAGTGGAAACGCAGGCACAAAAGGTGTGCTTACCCTCATTACAAATTCGGACTTTTATCAAACATGACAAGCGGCACGTTTTTAAACAGCACATGTTTCTTTGAGTGCTTTCCAGCGGAAAGCAGAGTCCGATGTGATTATGCACAATTTTCGGATTTGTATCAACATATCAACATCATCATAATCTGCAACGGCTTTGTCTATATAGACACATTGTTTAACGCTTTGTTTAGCGCGTTGTTTGCTGGTTTAACCCTGCCAAAGGGTAGTAAGTACATTTGCTGTGCCAAGAAGTGTAGTTACGGTTAAAGTAGTCGAGGTACTTGATAGGTTTTTTTTTGCACGCCGTATGTGTGGCTGGACATCCCGCAGAGTAATTTTCGAAAGGGTGACATCTGTCGTGTCGAGATTGATAAGAACACCTCAATTTAATCGTAGCTTTTTATCGTTGATGCTTTGTTGCACTGCTCTACATGCGGTCTGATTTGTAAATGTTATTAAATCATAATTATAGGGCAGAGTGCAGCGGTGGAATTGGATAATTACATGCTATGCATATGGCATACTCTAAATCTGGTATAATCAATAACCGCAATTACATTTTACATTTGTTACTGTTACTGTACAGTATAAACGTAGTAAGGAAAGTAGTGAAAGATAGTTATTTTTTATTAAGATCAAAATTTGGGAATGTTGTGGTTCAAACCGAGGAGAAGTTTGCAGCTACCGGGTGACCACTGGTGAGAGGTTAGGTACTATGACTGACATAGATAACAGTATACTCGCAGTTATAGACCACAAAACCTTACACAGTATGGGGAGAAAGAAAATAGAGTTTTAGAAGTTACAATTTCAAATGTTACTTGTCTCTATCTGTATTTTGATGTAAAATTTTCGAATTTTTGGAGGTTTTTAGATGTAAAAGGTGGAGTTTAATGGGTTATTAAATTGCATCTTCGCCAAAGAAAAAAAACCTTCATAAAGCAAGATTAGCCCTAATGTCATGAGTATTATACCGAATAGAGATGAGCTGATAAATTCTCGAGATTAAATCTTCACCAGTAGAGATCTCCGATAAGGCCTAACAATGTCCACACAATAATCCATTGTAAAAGGCACATGGCAAAAATGCAATCTTCATTCCAAAGTTGCAGAATAAAAATGTGTAACAACGCTGAAATTTCTCACTGATTCGACGCATTGCCTCAATCGGCAACCAATAGCAATAAATTAAAATTCGAATGAAAAATGATTGCGCTGTCGATGATTAAATTATGGTCCGGACAATGATTGTGCCGAGAACGCAACATGCACGCGCAAATAAAATCGAGCCGAGTGCGCAAATTCGGGCATTGAAAAGCCGCAATTGCGATGGAAAAAACATGCACGCCGCCGCCACGGCCGCTGCGAAAAACATGTGTGCGCGATGGTTATAAAAAGCAATTACGTTTTATTTGTTTCCCGTCGTTACACCCAAATGCACGTTATTGATTTACACATGTATTAATATTTTATACATGGCTTTTAATAACGTTTTTAATATGAATGGAGGATTTAATTTGAGGCGACTTTTTTGTTTGCTTTGAATGAAAAATCATTGGGTAATAAATAGGTAATATATTATTTACTTTTTACTTGGATATTGACTAGTTACTGATACAAAGTTAATTTAATGTTTTAAAAAGGATTAGACCATTTATGTCTTGACGTTAGATACATAGGCAACCAAGAATACAAAGATTAAGATTGAAACAATATTACTCCTGTGACAAATAATATTTAGTAAATATAAAATAAATGTATAAGTTTCTATGTTATTATAATTTTTATTCTAATTCATGTTTAGCTTGAATTTTTTTTTCTTGTATTTTAATTCATCTTCAAAAATTCTTTTACAACTAATTTATAAGAATCGAAAAATGACTGTACATATTGTAAATAATAAATTTTATTATTCAGACGTTAAGAAGTTCTAGTGCTTGTAAACAAATTATTTTGTAGTTTAACTAAAGAAATATTAATAAATCTTTGGATCGATGTTGAAATTAGAAGCATAGGCAACCCAGAATACAGATAATTGAAAAATGACTCCAATGAAAAATATTATATAATAAATATCTGATATATTAATAAGTCTTCACGTCACTATAGTATCAATTCGAGTTCATGTTTGCATTGAAATTTTGTTTTTATTTCAATTCATCTCCAAACATCAAAAACTTTTAGTTTAAATTATTGTCTATTTTTGACTTGATTATAAACGGTTTATTTCAGCGGGCATTAAAGAGCCAGTTAAATATTTTCCAATCTTCTTTACATAAGCCCACTAAATGCATACAAGTTGTGAGCAATTATACTCGGATGGAAACGGTCGTGCTTGAAAATAATAACATTTTTTTTGTATTCCACCATGAAAGCGATTCGATTTCCGCGGCGTGCAATACACATTTTCAATTACTGCCATGTATGCGTTTGTTCTCTTCCGCACGCATTTTCATTATCATTTTTTGTGCCGTTTCCTGCACGCGCGCGCAGGATGAAAATAAAAATTTTCATAAATCGCTTCGACGAGTTCATTTCCTTTGCGAACACATGTTTGACTTGCGCCCGGGCGTTGTTTGTTTTCCTCGCCGCGGCAATCTCTTGAAATAGGAAAGCAGTAGGCAATTGAAACCTAATATATCATTGTAATAGCATTTCGGGGAAACAAAAATACTTCAACATTGTGCTATCTACAAAGGAAGATTCAATCAAAAGCTACAAATGTGCTACAAACTTCTTAATAAATGTGATTTCTCTTGCGATTAAATATAAGATAACAAAAATTGGTTTAATATTTTTTTCTAGAAATTTTTAACTGAATTTTTTAACTGAGCAGTGGAAACAAGAGCAAATCACTGAAAACACTGATATTTGCTATGCCAGTGGATTTGTTTTTATCTGTTGTGAATAAAAGCGATGCTGGACTGTCTTAACACTTTTTCGACCATCATATTTGGACTTATGTCACCATATTAAATGTTTCATCCCCAAAAAATAAAATTCTTCCATATGGTGATTTGGTCTTATTAATGAGTCGTTTTCTCTTCCTAGACTGGTTGTATTATGTTTTCAAAACGTAACAACCTCTGCATGATTCCCCATTCGCTTGTTACTCGTCTGCGGTTTTTCCATTTACCAGGTGACAATGGCAATGAGCAAGTTGTAGGATTGCGGCGTACAGCGCTAAAAAGCGTTATTGTACTTCAAGAATAGCAGCGCACAATGCACATTGGAGCAGATACAACTGTAAACAATACAATTCAGGCGCCGATTAGCCCCGGGGGGTCTCAGCGCGCCCTAAACTAGTTATGTCCTTATGTCGTTATCCTTGCGCGTGTGTGTGAGATCTGGATTTGGCCTCAATATTGTGTTTAGAAACTGCACTAACAATGTGAAAATAAACACGTTCATTTTGATTGCTGTGCTCGTTTCCGCCGCTCCCACGACGGAGTCATAACCCAACAAATCTGGATTGTGGTTTACAAATTGAGGAGATGATTGGAAAATGTTAGTTTCATCAAAAAGTTGCGATATTTTTTGCGAATAAATCTTCTTATTCTTGAACGTAGCAAAGTCTTAGAAAGTAATTTCTGCTTTATAATTTTGGAATTGAATCCAGGTGGAATCTTCGAGAACAGATTAGAGGCAGTAGAAAAGTTTTAGACCTAAGTAGGTATGCTAAACCTACTTATGATGAGAATCTATCTCTTCCCTTAACGCATGACTTGTAATCCATACAATTGAGTCCTCAAGTTGATCACATGATCTAGAAAATCGGATTCATCAACAATTGCGTGTTGTGGCAATAACGCCACCTTCCCAAAGCTCTTCAAAGTTGGCATCTGATGGCTCACAAGCTCTTAAGCTAATGATAAACCTACCCTCTGCAAATATGATCATCAGCCGTGCAGCCAACCGCCTAACGGAGCTTTTAAGCTACCTGAAGCGAACCAGCGCATCTTCACCGAGTGCCAATGAGCAGTAATCTGCCATTGTGCGAATGCATTTGCCGATTGGTCGTGGCTTCCGTGCGCGTTGGATTGTAAATAATATTCTCACCTCAAACACAATGCTTTTGTTGTGGGGCTTGCGCAACATCCAACGACCACAACAATAAAACACTCGAGCAGCGGCCTAACAATGCACTGAAGAGTGGAAGCGGACGAGAATGGAATTTGCATGGAAGGCAGTAACGTCATCTCTTGGTCGTTTGAAATGAAAGTCGAGAGTTTGATTGATGCCACTGATGGATCATTATGACCTAATACAATTTGCATTTCCTCCAACATTATATTCACATTTTTCTGATCAAATTACGCTTTGCCCACATTGTGCTGCGAATGCATGCGGATGGTGGGATGCTCCACCCCCACGCCAAATGTTGTTACAATACCGTGCCCTCTCCATGACTTGATTACATCGCGCAATGCAGTAAAGAGTGACTAAACGTCCTCAACAAACCTAATTGCGTTCAAAAAATCATTACGTCTCCAGCCCTCGGGGACCGCCGCCGATGTGCCTATAATGGTCCTTTTATTATGTTTTTGACGCTGTCGGCAGCGAAGGGGAGCGAGATGTTTGGCGTGTTTGACAAACTCGCACATCACGCGTACGGATAAACAGGGTTTGCGCACTAGTGAAGGGTCGCGCACATGTTTAATAGACTTCGCAACAGTTATACTCCCGAGTGCGGACAGCAAGCCCACCCCAAGCTGTTTGATGCTCGCGTTTAGTATCAACTTGATGCACATTTAATTCCGCGTGGAAACATGAAACATGCACATGATGGGTGTAAATCTATTCCGCTGTTTTTGCACTTTATTGCTGAGGCAGGGTGAGCAAATGATGTTGGTGATGTAATCATGAACTCATTGGTCCCAGGCATAAACGCAATAATGATTTGAAAAAAAATACAAAATTACCATGGAATATCAACATTTTCATATTGGAGATTTATCAACTTGCTGCAGGTTTTTTTATCTGTGCAGATGTCAAAATGTCTGTGCTTCGTAAGGACGGCACAATTTCCGATCACTTTGGAAATGAGACGCGAATTGGAAATGGATTTCAATTAGTACGGCGCGTGCTTTTATTAATGAAGAAAATTCGTCCACGTCTTTTCATTTCAATTACTCTTTAATGAAGTCTTTCGCTTTTAATTTAAATGTTAAATTGATCAATGATCTAATTAATGAATTTATATTCCATTAATAGATTCAACCCCTAATTAAAATACCAATTTAACTATAATTATTGCTAAATTATTGGGAAACAAAAATTACTCCCAAATCACATCTATCCCTCTATCTAACAACCAATGTTCCCTGCTTTAGGGAATACAAGCATCCAAAACAATTATAAACATGAATTACGCTTCGCAAACCTAATTAAATCTTTAATCAAGTGCATTTTTCTTTGCCAACATGATGCAACGCTCTGTAGCGTACCTGTCGTCATTCTAATTACATAAAAACAATATCCTTGTTATAAACGTTCCAGAGAATTATTAAGCAGCGCAGTTTCTATTAAATTATTATCACGTCCGTTTCCTCCGTTTGTTGAGGCAATTTCAGCTTCAAACTACTATTTACATCCAAATAACTACCGATTATTATAAGATTACAGCCTACCAAAATTGTTTATACCAAGCTGATTGTATAAGTCTGAATTGTAATTATGAGGATTTTTAGTTTATGTAGTTTCGTACGCGTAAAATATAATGAGAGTTGATAGGATACGATGCAAGCATCGATATTAAATATGAATCGAATTTCAATCACTCGGCTTAATCTCGTTTTAAGGGGGAACAAGAGATAAGTGCATTACGAGCAATCGCTGGACGATGGCGATTATGTGTCAACTGTAATTATCTTGTTGGTGAAATAAACTTTCAAATTGGAAACAATTTCTATACTAGTGCAATTTTTAAGCTCGCGACATTCAAGACGTACGGTAGAGTTTTTATGATTAACTCATGTAATGTCTACGCATTTTTATATTCTAGAAGGAAACTGAAATATGAAAAGAGATGAAATATTTTAGTCAAGAACTACATTTGTACGCCCTCTCTGAACAAATAGGTGATTTTGTTTTTATTCTAAAAGCAACAGTTTACTGTATTCTCAACAAGATTGAAATTGTAGATATTAACACTAGTTGTGTTTAGATATTGCTGTACTGTCGGAATCAAAAGTAATTGTGTCTTATTGTGTGTTGTCTTTATTCTAGTTATAATTTGACGTTTTCAGCATGTTTTAAAAACTTATTTAAGTAGTGATTTATATGCAATGTCAAAGTAAGTAACTAACAGCAAGTAACCAATTTGTGGTATGCATATTCAAGAATGATATTATTCATGTTAGATAAAATAAAAAAAGTGTTCAGTATATTTTTCCTGAACTACAAATATGCACGTGGTCTCTCAAAATAGATGAGTTGATTGGTAGACAATTGACATTGATTTAATAATCACGAATCAACAATCATACTTCTTGTCTCGATACAAACAAACAGATTAAGCAATAAATGCATTAGCGCTATGAAAATAGACCTGTATTCGTTTTCACTGCAGCCTTAACAATGAAAACTTGTTATGGCCAAGGTGAAGCGGAAATGACGCTTGCTGTACCAACTGGTCCATTAGCAAATCTTGGCGAATAAAGCGCATCATGCCAGGGCTGCAAATTGAAAATTGCTGTGGTCGACGTCAACGGCCCAGCACTTACATCATCTACTTTCGGCGTATAAAAGACAACGCAATGTGGGGGCTTGGCATCTTTTCGAGCTCGGTATTCGTTGAAACATACCGCCAGCAGCTGAATTTTGCTTACGCAAATTGCGTCAGCTATAAAACTGCAACAATAGCCATAATTTCCCTTATTAACACAGCATATATTGTGCTGATTCATTAATTGTTATTGTGGACGAAAAAAAAATAGCGAAATGGATTATTCCTATTTCATCAACCATCATGCAGGAAGAAGAAGACCAGCCATCACCAGAGAACTAAGTACGTCCTAAGTACTTCTTCTTCTGCAAAAGTAAATTATTTTTGTTGTCTCTAGCTAAACGACACTACAGTGCTCCGAAAGAATCCATCTCTTTGGCTGAAGGCATGCCGAATGAGTCAACATTCCCATTTGAAAGCATGACAATCAACTTGAAAGACGGCAACGTGATTCAACTTAACCAGACGGAATTAGGAGCAGCTCTACAATATAACCCCACACAAGGATACCCACCCTTGTTACAGACCCTAAAGGCATTTACCAAATTTGTGCATAATCCACCAAATTGGGATAAGAGTGAACTGTTGGTCACTGTGGGTTCTCAGGATGGAATTAGCAAAGCCATTGAGATGTGTATGATTGAAGGTGATGCCATTTTGGTGCAGAATCCACTATATGCTGGAACTGAAGCAGTGGTAAGCAATTAACTCTTCTAAATTTACCAGAAACACAAAAGTAGAAAGTAGAATTATCCAACTTAATTTCTAGTTGAAAGCTTTCAAACCAACAATCCTCCCAGTTGGTCAAGATCATGAAGGACTTGTTCCTGAACTCCTGGAGAATGTCCTAGCCAACTGGAAGAAGAAATGTGAGCAGAATACTGCACTTGAGATGCCAAAAATGATTTATTTGAATCCTACCGGTATTTTTTTGTCAGTATAACTCTTATATTTCTTGTTTCAATGAATATTTTTTGGTAAATAGCTTCGAATCCTACTGGAACTACTATCCCCTTGAAACGCCGGAGAGAAATCTACAAAATCTGCTGCAAATATAATATAATCATCCTGGAAGATGACCCATACTACTTTCTCCACTTTATGGACCACACCACACCATCTTTTCTTTCGCTGGACACCGAAGGACGTGTCCTACGTTTCGACTCTTCCTCCAAAATTATGTGTCCGGGTCTCCGCATTGGTTGGCTCACTGGTCCCAGGCAACTAGTCGAAAACATCGAACTCCACGTTCAGAGCTCGTACTTACACGCCAGCTCTGTCAGTCAGGTAAAAGTCACACCATTTCTTTTTCCCCGTAAAAGCAAATATTTAATGAATAGACAACGGTAGGATCATTGCCAAAACTTTCAACTATTTATAAAATTAACGACGACCTTGTTCTGTGTCCGCTGAGAGCATCATACTTTATTTTTACCAAGTAATCTAAATCTTCTGTCATTCGAATTAATTTGTTTTCCTAAAATGGCTCTAAAAGCTTTCCCGTTTAAAGATCCAGTGCCCTCTTATTAACTTCCTAATGGAATGATTACCACGCAGGCATTTTGTTTTGCACTTAAATTAAATAATCGCTGATTGCACAATTGAAATGTGCAAGTCAACTGTGAAAACCAATGCACGTTTTGATGTTTCAGGTTATAATCAACAGTCTATTCAACAAATGGGGTTTTGAAGCATTTCTGGACCGGTTGAACACAATCAGAGATTACTACAAAGTGCGACGTGATGTCACCTTGCAATCGATGGACAAGCACCTGAAGGGTTTATGCGAATGGACCATCCCAACAGGCGGAATGTTCGTGTGGATCAAGGTCAAGGGACTGACAGATGTGTATGATATGTTATTGACTCGAGGTCTCAAGAAGTTGATAACTTTTGTACCGGGCCACACGTTTATGGCTGATCCAACGGCAGCATGTAATTATATTCGGGCATCGTTTAGTAAAGCATCACCCTCTCAGATTGATACAGCTATGCAATTATTAGCGGAACTGATCATTGAAGAGAAAGACTTAGTTAATAAGAAGTTGCATAATATTGTTTGAAAGGTTTGTCGAGTCGGTGGTGGCAACTGAGAACTGATTGAGAAAGTAAGGAGATATTCAAAGAGGTAGAATAGAATTAGATAACTGTAAAGAGAGTAGAGATCTTTGTGTTGAGGGAGCGTACTATATTTGAGGTGTGAATTGATGGGTACACTAAATACGAGTTAGTTTAGTAGTACACAGATGGCAATGATGTGCAAGAAAGTCTTGAAATTTGTATTCTTTTGTTTGAATTTATATTATATCGTAATTTTTATTGTTATTACGAATAGAATGGTTTTATAGCAAGTATTATTTAAATTGATATAAACTATCTTAGAGTTTTTCTAACTCCAAGCGTTATATTTTGCATTAAAAAGATTTCCAATATTTATATTATATTTTTCTTAGCAAAAAGGCTATTTGCATTCTAATGCCTTTTCTTCCTATAAACAGCAGTTAAAATTCAGTCTGTGTTTATAATAGCCAGCCCGATACGTTTTTACCACCCCACGCAACTCTGCCCTCTGATCACACACAGCATCACCATGTAAACCAATACGGAATCCATTCCATGCCTACCTTCGCTGATCCCACACCAAGTATTTCCACTCCAAGCATTCTCGCAACGATCTATTCCATATACATGTCGAGCATCAAGCATGTCGAAATAATTCGTCGACACCGAAACTGCTCGCTCTAGCAGCAGATAGAGGGTGTCGTTACGTTCACTTGAATGGGAATGCGTAACAAAGGTGCCTGGTGGTTGTGGTTCTATCATATTTATACGCGTATTCGCGTGCACTCACGTACATTATAATATAGTGTGCGGAGGCAGTGGTGGTATGGGGCCGGCCAAAACTGCCGGCGTGGATGGTAGTGGCCGAAAGGCCGAACACGATGCGACCTGATCCCTGCGGAGAGTTATGTATCTTGTAGATTTATGTATAAAGTGTAATGCCGGTAAAGCCGGCCGCCCCGCTAAGCCATGCGAGTGAAACACGAGCCGAACGTGGGTGGTGGCGTGTAAAGATGTGAGCAATGTGCCAAAACAGGCATGATAGGTATGATAATGTTTCCTGTTTGGAGTGAGAACTGTTTTGGAAAATTTCATTAAAATGTGGAAAATTCACTGAGGAATTGAAGGCTTGAATTTTACTTTATACTAAGCTATGTTTGGTGAAAACGAAATACGATTGACTATAAAATCAAATTGTAATTTTTAATGCATATGAACACGTTATTTGGTCTAAAGAAGAACAAGGATCATATTTATCTTAATTTATACCTTGGATAGTAAATTCAGTAAATTGTACAGTCTTACAATTAACATTAAATAAACAACACACGTTAATGAAAAATTTTATATAAAAATAAAAACCAACAACTTTCTTTTTAATTTCCTTCCATAATTTATTTGAAACTTATTATATTGTAATTTAATTGAAATTTGTTCGTATACTGACATGTTAACAATAAAGTAGCTTAGTCTAATTAAACTTTCATAAATAAATAATAGATTAATTTACTAATTTCCTGTCTCTTGTTTAACGCGATGTAATGATTTAATTTATTACCAATTAGATATTTCTTAGAAAAAATCAATCCCAATCTTGGTAAGTAATATGTACGCAGAAGCAAAGAAAAAAAAACCCAAATATCACTATCAGTAGGCAATATGAAAAAGTCATTACGAAGGTGCAATTCCTGCACGTTTCCTCTGATTTCCCACTCTGCCGTCGCAGGACAATGGCAACCCTCGCTGCCACTAGCACGACCAACACGACGGGGGCACGGCTTTCCCGCTTTATATCTCTTTTATTTCCCTTCTTTATTTTACGATTATACGACGTGATTTCGTAAAGTCATAATACTAAAAAATATCACAAACCGGCATTTAGATTTAATTTTAATGCGCGCCTTACACACTAACCGAGTTTGTTTACGACATATAAATATCACACGTTAGAGATGCAATAAATATTAATACCATACTGGGTGATTGCATTCAGATAAGGTCAAGTGATAGCAAGAGAATGCAGTAGACCAAGGTTGATAGAGATGAAAGTTTTCTTGGCGTATGAATAAAATATAAGATTTATGCAGTAGGTTATTTAAAAGTTGATGCAGGGTGGAAATCCATTAGAGCGCTGACGTGCATAGCAGGGAGGAGCGTTTCTATATTAATTAAGGGCTACCTGTCACGAACGGTCTCGTCTCATGATTGATGTCCGTAGCGGCGACTTGTGCTCTTCAAGAATTTTCAACGGAAACTTTTCGGGAGTTGCGTTTGATGCTTATTTGATTGCATATAGACAATAACAGTATGACGCTAAGAGAAATTAAGAAGTTTAAAGAGTGGTTACTCAATGCCAAAGAAATACGAGTTACAAGAATAAGTCTAAATCATTAATCAAATTATTTGCTTTTTTAAATGATTGAATTTTCACTCATAATATGATTATATTGTAGGCAACCAATCAAGCATTAAGCAACACTGCAATTGTAAACAAACAGAGGGAAGGTAAAAAAAATATCAACACCCTTTGCACTTTATAAACTAGTATAGACAATTTGCCAATCATTTCCTTCCTCTTTTTCCCTACCTCCTGCCACTCAATCTCATCCTGCTCTATGGGGGCAAAGAGTATAATGCATTAACATCAATTGACGTCGTCAATGCGCCATGTAGTGCGATGAATATTTTTGTCCAGGTGCTAATAAATAGCAATTTACAAATTTAAGCACCGAAGAATTGCATACGGCGAGTTACAACAACAGGCGCATTAATTTCACACGCGGCGTGCACTAGTTGTCGCCACAAGGCGAGTGCGGCGGCAAGCGCGACATAAAAGCTGACATACGGCGTGAAAATTTCGAGTGATATTCGCACGTCTCCAGAGGCGGCCCGCCGCCTGCGCGCTGCTCTATAATGCATGGCGTTATTATACATATTTCACTGGGAGCGACGGGCTAATGTGGTGGAAGATAATGGACCAGCGCGCATCGCTCGTCGAAAAAACACCGCTTCCCTTTTTATTTTTAATGCTTATTCATTCTGACTACCGTCGCGTCTAACGCTGGAGCTTTAGTCATATTCGCCAAAGTCGACGCTCCCGCAAAAATTGCAAACTTTCATGTGGGAGGTTTAAATATTCACAAGTTTGCACAATATGTGCATATCGATTGTTAGATTCAGATTTAGACGGAACACACAAAAGAATTAATAAACGTATCAAATAAATGAAGGAATACATTGAATATAAATTAATATCATACATATTATTGTTTAAAATGAAATAAAACATGAAGAAAATGCCAAAATATTGATGACATTATGACCATTTTTAGAAAGTACACACTTAGACTGTGACTCTACAAAGTTGCAGAATGAATGTGGTAGCACAGTCTAAACCATTAACATCATGATTTCTCTTTAATTTGAAAATAATGCATAGAATGTGTGTTAGTACAACACTTTTCTAATTTCTAACCATCATACGTGTCTGATACATTCGTAAACATGTACTTCCTTTAAACATTAACTCCTCAACGAATGTAATTTCTATGCTGATTGTAAACAAACCACGTGAAGATAAATGCTTCTCAGCACTAAGCAGGGTGTGTATGCTGTATAATATAGGACAGCTGTTTGTGTGCTTCGGTTATTAGGCGGGAATAAAAGAGGGTGCATCGTAATCAGATCAAGGCAAACTAATCAAATCGTGAGGCGCGTAATCTGGTAATCTGCGAGCGCTTAATATTCATGCGATAAGAGCAGGAAAAATGAGCGCGTTAATAAGCAAACTCATCGTTTACAACCTGCAGATATTTTTAATATAAGCTAATACTTGCAGTGCAGGTTAGAGGACTAACTTGGAGAATTCAATATGCCATGTGGGGGGGTAATGTGGGCTTTGGCAGATCCAAGTAATTCTCTGCACGTGCAGAGAGTTGATCCACAATATGTGTAGATCTGTGATTTATTGAAACAGACACTTAATTAGAATGATGCGAGTTACATATTGGATTGGTTTTTACTTTAGTAATGTCAGTACAAATTTTTATCCAAGATTAATATATGCAACCAATCATGCATTTTTTTTAAATTGACAGTGAAGAAACTCTGTTATTTGCACATTCCATAAGTTGTTGGTTCAAATTTTTAGTAATACTGAGTTAAGTCCAACATTAGCCCAACGGGTTTAGCAGAGAACCATTAACCCTTTGGATGTTGTCTCAGTAAAAGCTCAAATAAAAGCAGTAAATAAATATTTTATTCAAAAACAGGATGATAAGGACATATGATAAAGTCCTTTGGTCTGGGGGATGCAGATTGCAAATTAGTTTGTTTCTAGTGAGGGAATAGTAACTCTCAAAGTTGGAAAGTTTGATTTTTACCCACTTCTTCCAGAGCAATGCTCAGAAACTAATACTGAACCACCAAGCAAAGTCGTCAAAGGTCAAACTCGTCATAAATCTCTACCACTTTATAATTTACAAATTAGACAATAGTAATATTGTGTTTACAATATTTTTGATAAGTAAGGTTACAAATGTATTTCTTCAAATTAACGTCCCACTTTCAACCATAGTAATCCCATGTTATTAAAAGTGTTGTACAATTTATGTAGTGCAAATCAAGCAAAGACTAGTACCTTCATGTTCAGGTAGAAGCATCGCAGGATGCAAAGGACCAGCAGGCAGACACACGGCCGTCGATGCGGGGTTTAATGAAATAATAAAACGAGGGAGTCGGCGTGATGACAGGTACGCGTGTCGGTCACGTGCACACCCTGCCTTTGATGGAAACAATCAAACTTGCAAGTTGTGCAGATAGCGAAAAGGTGATTTATTTATATTGACGCAAGGGCTTATAATAGGTGATTCTGGTATAAAGGGGCTTACAGATAAAACTCTCGCATCATGCAAAATATGCACGTGATGAAGAAGTAAAGTTGTTGTTGAAGTTTAGGTAAAGTAAGTAAAGCTTAGAGTAATATTGTGTAATACTAATTTATGCCAAAGAGAAAATGTAGAAAGGAACGAATCTAATGAGCAAATAGATTTTAGCAATTAACACTTTACACAAGCCAATGTGAAACAAAAGAATAGAGGAGTACAAAGAAAGAAACGAAAAGTGGAAGCAAACAATTTTTGGTTGCAGGAATATTCGACTATAGCACGCATCCTAACTGTAGTTTTATCAGCGCCTTGTTTGCTTTACATATTTCAGGAGCGGTTTCGTTAAGTAGCTGTTTTGTAAGTTTTAATTAGGATGCGCGCATTGTTCTGCTGTTTCTTGTCCAGGTGTTAAAATTTTTAGCCTCACGGATGTCATTGCGAAAGAATGCTTTCTGCTTGATGGCAGGTGTAGTTGATGAGACTGTATTTCAGAAATGTCACTTCTAATTGCATCGTTACAGATCATCGTGGAAATCTATCAAGTGCGGAAAAGTCTTTATTATTGCATCCCATCGTCATGTGCGCGTGCAGTGCGTGGCTGCAGGTGGAGTTGGCGCAAATTGAAAATGTCGTTCAAACAAACGCTGCCTAAAACACGCGTCCGCTGCCACCCACGATGGAAATTGAATTAGAAAAGTGTGCAAACTGCCTGTCAAAGAGACAATTTCAATTCCCACGTAGGCAAATGTATCCAA
>JAODGC010000011.1:3164754-3179439 GCA_027574925.1 Ecitoglossa quadriceps | reverse complement strand
AGTGAAGCGTTGTTGGTGCGGTCGCAATCGGCGCCGGCCCCAATGCCAGTAGGTTTGTAAAGTGCGGGCGGCGTGGCAGGTTCGTACGCGAGGATCGAGGCCGTCACGGCAGGAAATCAAGAGTAATGCGGACACGAAACTGCACTCGCCCGTCACCCCTGGGAATCCAAAATGGCGGAGGAACAAGTGAATGTGAAGCACTGTCTCACTCCTACACCACGCGCGCCCCACACTTGCAGTCGGCCTTATCTCTTAGTGAAAGCGTCAGGACATTTCATAAAAATAAAATTCCGTATCGAGAAATGTCCTAGGCAAATACAAGCTGGCAAAGTAAACCGCAGCAAAGAAAATCCATGCAGGCACAAAATACTATTCAATGCATTCCATCAATACGAAATTAGAACAAACGATAATGAACTTTACTTCTTTCAGCAATAATTCATGCTGGTGTTGAATAACAAGTGAGGAAAATCAAAGAGCAGTGGAACAGAAAGCACAAAGTGAAGCATGTTTGCTTGTTTGTTATTTGTTCAGTGAACTGTTGCTCAGCACACAAGACCTGATATATTAATTTAAATTTGGAATCATTCCACCAGTTTTCACACTTGAGCCATGAAAATTCACATGCGTGCTAACCACTTAGATAAGCTATTAATTATGCGCTCGCTGATAATCAGCGATAATTGGTTTCTACTTTATTTGAAGGTCGCACTTGATGCAGGTGCATGCAGGAGCTGTTTTGTTTCATGCCATTATATCATCATAAAATGTGGCAAAAACAACAAATTATTCTTGAGAAATTAACTCATAGCATTGAAAATTTACAAACACATAATAAATTGTTGATTGGTTGTTGTTCATCCTTAAATTATTTTGTTACAGACGGAATCAGTGTGTTGATAAAATTTTCTTTCTTCCATACATTTTCTTTTTCATTTCCCCGATGACATTTAATTTTTAGGTTATGGTGTAAGTTACTCTACAACACTAGTTCTGAAAGCAATCGTACATTATTAAAGAAAGCAGGAATAAAATGAATTCTTTTATTGATTCGGCAATCCAACGCTAAACGTCTAGGAAAATTTAATCAAACCTCCGTAGCTGTGATCGCCAATATCCTGTGCGGAACGTAATAGGGGAAGCACAACGAGGCACCCAACGAACTGAAATTGCAAAAAAGCGAGTGCGAAGAAGACGTTTGTTGCTGATCCTTGTAATGGTCGCGATCAGAGCACCATCTTCCACAAGCATCACTTCATTATTGACCCATTTGCAATACCTTCAACTTTGTGCAACTTTTACCTACCTCTAAACCCCCTTAAAAGAAAGCAATCAAATACTCACATCTCTCTCATTAGCAATTGAGCAAAACCCTCTATGTTTGGATTCTGTTAGAACCTCTTCATGCTGCCCAGTGAAATATCAACCCGAGAAGGATTGGTTGCAAAGTAACTATTTATGTGCAACGCAGGCTAGTTGCTTGGTGACGACACGGCGGCGGCGATGTATATGCCTACCTCCTTCGGCGGATCAAAGAGGGTTGCAGGAATGCGGACTAATATCGCTCTGGCTGCTGCACTCGACGCTAATGGGGAAAATATTTTACCTGCTTATTGCTTCCGCTCCTGGCGTATTCTTTTTAAGCCCAACCGGCAGATAAGTGTGCGTGAGTGGGATTCTTCCAGCGGCGGCGGCAGCGGCAGCGGCAATAATGTTCCCTTGAAGCTGGGTGCTACACTTAACATCCACTTTTGACAATGTGTACACGATATTACGATTTCGACTTAACGAAATAACACAACTGTCACAACTCAAGTCGAGCGTTTGGTTATGTCGGACGGACCTAAGCTATAATTTAAAGAATTGCAATGACTCCTTAAAACGAACGATTAGCTGCTTGACTATTATTGACTACATAAAATTCAGTTAAAGATCTTAAAATGTAGTTGCAATGTAGAATATTCGCAGATAAAAGATTTCCATGCGTCTGGGGTAGTACGCAATCAACAGTCCGTATAGAAAATCACTTCTTGTGTTTGGGGCGGCCGCGTGGGAGAGTGCGCGCGCCGCCTGCGGGGCCACCTTTCCCACCTCCGTGCATCTTCCCCCCATGCAGACGTACGTCGCGTGGCTGAGCGCACCGCCCTTCCTCGCACTGAACCACTCCCAATTATCGGATCATCCTCCTCGACCGTCCCCACCCACGCAGCATCCCGGGCATGCTGAGCGTATTCACAATTCAGTATCAAATCAGTACTCATTAAATAAACAGTGCAGTGCGTCAGGCAGGGAGAGGCATCGGCAGCACGGCTCTTCACCACCAGCTCGACATGCTCAACAATCTCGGCGCCGTTGTCGGTAAGTTAGTGGGGGCACTAATTGCCCGCTAAAGTCTTTAGTGATTCAGGCGTACTAACGATAGGCTAGTTAAATGGGCTAAATTGACGCTGCCTCGCCCTCATTAGGCCAATACTCCTGGCGAGCGCCGGTAGGCCATGCAATTAAGGACACACGCATCCGAGACGCCGCGAACCGCACTCCTTAGTGCTTTCAGTTGACTGTCGCGCTCCGCGTCGGGACCTAGCATCCAGTACACCTCCAGAGCAGTCCCCCCAAAAAAAAAATTAGCAAACATGTGCGCGGGTTCCTCCAGCTCAGTGTGATGCCATCAATGGATTTCATAAAGCCTTAGTGAATTGTGTGATAAATGTATTACCTTAATTATTATGATGATGGTAGGTAGGTATCTTGATTTGATTCGGGCATGCTTTTGATTTTATCGCGGCGCGTTTGATCTGTCCGGGTTACACGATGGTCACAGCCTGATTTTACTGCGGTACTCTGGTCCCTGAAAGTGTTACATCTAAAACGGCACGTTTCGTGCTTTTATTGCAGGCATAAAAGAGATGTGCGGCGAAGACATCAAGCGGCATCCAGGTGAATTGAAAGTACTGGATCAACCGCGGCTGAGCGGCTTGTGCGACACCGCCGGCTTGCCGCCGCTCGGATCACTTGGTGGCGGCTCCAGCGACGGTGACAAGCCTACCAAGCAGAAGCGACATCGCACCCGTTTCACGCCTGCACAGCTCAACGAGTTGGAGCGCTGCTTCTCTAAGACACATTATCCGGACATTTTTATGCGCGAGGAGATTGCCATGCGGATTGGGTTGACGGAATCCAGGGTGCAAGTAAGTACAGCACATAAATGCCGTCATTCATTAGGGTTGCTATGGTTTAACAGGCGTTAAACTAATTTTACGTTGCTTGCAAGAGATTCAATTGGTAAGCACAATGACCAAACTCAACCCAAAAGATGAGATGGTTTCCATGTTAAATTATTATAGTATAGTGTTAATTTACCATCTACTATCTTACCAATATCCACATTGATAAACTTTGCCAAGTTGGGTATTCTGTACAAAATATCAAAGTAATTTCTTCCCTTCATCTTGTTGGGTGTTGATTGGACCCTGCAATCCACATGTGTTAAGCTTCAAGGAAATAGTCTTTGTCCATAAAACCAGAATCTATTAAGGTGTGAGGTTTTTAGTGTGTGGTAAGGACTAGAAAAGTCTAAATTGATCAGAGTTAAAAAGACTATCTGCATTTTAATTATTTAGAGTTAAAGTTGTACTCATATACTACTACGTTTTGATCACTATTTGAAACTTTTGGATTGCAAATTACTATCAAAGAAACCATCGATAACGCCTTCTTCTTCTAAATAACAAATATCTTTTGTTTTAATAAGGCAAACGAATTAATTTTTAATTATAAAGAACAAACTTAAGTTACTTGAAAGAAGTAATTCTTTGTTCTAAGATTTCCTTCAACATTTTATCCCAACCACCTTTCAAAAACCTCCCTCCCCAAACTTTATCTCCCCAAGAAACAACTTTCTTAATATATCAGTTATTCCTTGTAGGATCAAGACAACATTTTCCTCACTTGCTGTCCACGCTGTCTCAAACTTGAAATCCTTCCAGTTTGTGGAGAATACCAAAAATCAATCTGGATGTTTTTCTGCTTTTTTTTTCCGCATTTTATGGTTCTACCCAATATTTTGACTGTGGTCAATAACAAAATGTGCACAACACAGTAATAATTAATAAAGCAACATTAATAAATATCAAATATTCAAGCAGGAATGTTGCAATTTGTGAAATTCCATAGTGCACAATGTTCTATGTGCCAACTAGTCATGCGTTGGAAGGCAATTGACAACTCCCAACAAATAATATCTAACATGCGCTTATTTTTCTCACTAATTTCACAACCCTGTCGCTGAAAATGCAATATCAATCAATAACGATATATTCTGCTTTTTATTCAGCCAGCTTGAAATGAAAAATGAAAATTTCATCGAGATTGAAACTGGAAACTATACCAAGTTGCTTAGATAACATTTGGAGAGGCAAATAATTTTTGATATTCATTTATAATTAATCTTAGACCAGTCGAGGTAATGGATTTTAAGACAAGACCATATTGTAGCTCATACCAGTTGGGTTGGTAACTTTTCGTGCCAATTATAATTACAAATTCCGCGCAGTGATATTCAATTCATATTAATTACAACGCGAGTCACTCGCAAGTTCCAAATCCCGTCGGGTATTGCGGGATTATGCGCATGGTTCCAGACTGCGGTGATGGTGGCGTTATTACATGGGATACAAGAGGGTAAACACTAAATAGAAGACACCACAATATTGCGAATAGTATTTGAGGACTAGGAAAATGTGACAATTTAAATATACAACTTTTGGTAACCCAAGTTGTGTCACACCCTTCTGAGGTTTACTCTTTTCGAAAACTTTCCCTACATTAAAAAACTTCAAATCCACCCAGACATTGTTTACAATTGCGGTAAAGGTGCAATTAACACTGATGGAGTCCCTTGTCCCTTGTTGACTGGGTAGTATGTTTACAGTCATCAAACCCTTTTCGTGGACCGTCGCTGGGCAGTAAAACTTTATTTATACCACGATTGCCCTCGGTTGCGGTTAAAAGTCCGATCAATCTCATAGATAAAACGGCAACATAGTAAAAAGAAGAAACAACAACACCGAATGTGAATTAGTCATACGCACAGCGAGTTGAGTCCTGATCAATTTTTCACATTTCCAAAAGTGCTCCCGTCACAAGTTCAACATGGAAATTGTTTTTTCAATAAATGTAATAGCTTTCATGAAACTGTTATGCGCCCCCGACACGCTTTTGCCATATCTGCAGCGTCGATGTGCATATCAGTCTAGACAGGTTTTTTGCGCTCACTTTTTTGATATATTCGATGTGAATATATGACACACAATTAGCGCACTTCGACGCTCATAAATGTGTGCTGAATAATAAAGCGTGTTTAATTATTCATATGTTAAAGATGGGCCAAAACAAAAGCGGTGTTTTTGTGTGCACAAATCACGCCTCTCTCTTTGCATCTATTTCCTGATTAAAGCCCAAAATGTAAAGCACACATGACAGATTGGATAATGAAAAATGGCATGCGGGTGACCATTGCAGGATGTCATCCGAACAAAGACTGCATTCGGATACAAGTTACAGGTTAGACGGCAAAAAGCCAAACTATGTAACGCGCATCCATCCACAATCACAATCTAACGAAGGGTGGAAATCACTGCACTCGCGAAGAATTGAAATTGATGTAGAGCGCGCAGCAAAGGAGGAAAAGCTGCAGCCGTGGTAATGAATCAAATGGACAAAGTTCTCCAAATGAATCCCGCAAATGGATGTTTCAAGTTGTGCCAAGAAAGGCTTTATGTGTTTTATATTAGCCTACATCCAATTTCGATGACAGTCGGCAAAAATTTCCAATTGCCCATCTCACATTCGATACTAGCAGCTATGAATGTAGTGATGTCGTAGAATGTAGTGAGTCAATCTGTGGATATATTACTAAGGGATTAGTGTAAATTATTTCGATTTCACACCCTATAAACTCCCTTTCCGGCGGTGCCGCCAACAGGCAATAAGTACATCATCGGACAACTGGACGACCCGCTGGGGAATGAATCACAATCACGTGCCGAATTAATTGCGCAGATGAAAACAGCAGCCAGGTGTTTAAAATATCACCTGCTTACTAATTCATTGCGTCATAACAACTTTGGTAAAAAGTACAATGTTACAATTAGCCACCAGCGAAAGAATGTTTGCACAGAAATTTCATTTACATTACACTGAATAAATTTCCAATGTCGGATCTAAGTCGTAAGACGTGTTATTAGACTTTTTTTTTATAGCACCCCTGGCGTTCTGTAGACGCACCCTAGTCAATAAAAAAAGCACGCTTCATTATGCAGTCAAATGTTTGTATAAATGCTTAATGAAGAGTGATGATTTGATTTAGACTTGCATTAAATTACCTCCCAATAAAAAGCAGAAAAAGACAAAGATGTGTTACGCTGACGATGACACACACCAATATTTATTGAACATTGTATCGCGGTCTTTGGAAATATTACATTCAAATATATACAGTGCAATGTCAAGCCACGTTGTTTACACTGTTAATGCTGTCGGGGCTGCTGATACCTCCGTTATGACTCTCTAAATTTACGAATTGTAATTGACTTTTGATTTACATTTACCTATTCATATAACCCCCATGGTGGAGGCGCGCAGACGATTTGCGACCGCAAAATGCATGTAATAATATTTGTGTATCAGGAGCGAGCGGCCACCCCCTAATGCCAGGGGTCGTCTGGACGGTGCAATATGAGGCGGCTGCCTTGCGTCGCGGCGCAAATTACACCGAGGGCCAAGGGAAGTGAGCCGCTGATCATACATCAACCGCGCCCCATTAGGGATTAATGATGCCAACATCGCCGAAATTAACTCCCCGCAGGCTTACGCCGTGCAATAACGTTAACAAATTAACCATTTGTTACAAATAGCCATAGCGCTAAAGCTGAAACATAAATGTTGTTGAGATAACATGTGACACAAGAAAATGATTATTGAGAAATTGGATACACGCATTTTTAGACAATTCAATTCAATCTGTGTTTAAGAACTTGCAAATTAGTAAGATTTTAAGGGTGGTTTTTTTCTCTGGTTTAAATATTCTACTGGATACCTTGGAATATTAGATTCCCTGTAAACCAACAAAGTGATCTTCCACTACAAAACAAATTTGAAATTTAACTATACCATTTTAATACATCAAAGTCTTACCTTTATTATCTTAATATCTTATATTGGTTCTGAATTAATTGGTAAACTGTCCAAACCAATTCCATTGTGGATCTTTTTTAATTTGCAATCTATCCAAATACTCCTCCTTCCTACCACCACACATATCTGGATTGCTACAGCCAAGATAGTCAATAACATGTACATAATGGTAAATGTTAGCGTTAAATGTTATCACCCCTAGTCGATTGTCGCAATCCGCGCATTCGGTGGGAATTTCTATAGCAGATTACGACTTTACGACTTTCGATTACCTTTACGACACATCTCCGCGCCGGGATCACGCGCCGCATTATGCCCGTGAAATATGGCGATAGTTTTAACCTTCTTCCCTTTCGATTTTTATATTTCAACAAGGGGGAAAGCGCCAAGTTAATGGTGAATTATTAGATTTGGCCAATTTTTTTCCTCCTCTAGCAGGAGAGATACTGCTACCACCAGCTATTGTACAATATGAATTTTTTGGGGTATCTCACAAGATGTGTTGCACAAAATACTAGTTAGTATTAACTGCATGAGACCTAATTTCTTCCTTATTCCTCTGGTATACCATCAAGGCATATAATATTTGTAGGGCATTTGACAACAAGCAAAAACCCTTCGTTGTAACTAATTCACTTCAGATGGTCCACACTGATAAAATATTTAGAAGATACTATCATAAGCTTTGCAAGTTGTACTCAGATACGGATTATATTGTCCTCATTTGAAAAAATCGCTAAAGCAGAAATTGAAACCTTTTGCGCGCAGCAAAGCGTCGCCATAAACGGGGGTGGCATTCAATATTAAAACGCTGGAACGCATGCGTCCTCATGCCCTACCAAACGCGCCGCGCTCCGCCGCCAGCAGCGTAACGGTGGAAACGTTATATAACATGGCTGCCCTTAAAAAGTTGCATCTGGTAAAAAGCTGAATACCTCCACTTTCACACAAAAACACGTTAAAATCTTTCCGTGCACTCTTTCTCTATTTGCTTGCGCTATTGTTTCTCGCCTTGGGATTTCACATCGTTGCTTTGTTTTCAAGTAAAGTTGAGATGCAATCACAATGCGTGGTCGCTTAACATTTTTTCACATATATCTGTGGAATGTCCAACCATCTACAAATTGCTCTTCCGTTTGTTCTGGGTGTCCTGACTGGTTTGAGTCAGGTTTATCTGTATTTGCTTCCAGCTTCGGGGCAGTCGGACAAAAGAAAAACTCCTTTTATTGGTGGTCAGTTTATGATCTTCAAATATTAGCTGCTACAGTGCAAAAAACATTAATTATCTGAGTCGTAGCTGCTTGAAAGTGAATAGTTAACTTTGATAACCTACAGTTTAACTTGTGGGTAGCGGGATTTCTGATGTGACTTCAACTGTCAAACATGAACAAACATTCGCACTTTACGTTTTAACATCCCAAAATATTTCCTTTTGTCTTCGACCACTCTGTTCTTGCACCCTGCACAGTTGTTTCTAACCATCAAAAGGGACCGCGCATCCCTAGGGATAGCTTGACAGTGGTTATCCATCGCCGCGAGGAGAGATCTATGGCTGTTAAATAATCCAACACCATTAGCGCCCACCCCAAGACCAAATGCACCACACTGTCCGCTGAGATTAAGTCCGCTCATGCTGAGTGATGCGATAGTATAGCAAAATAAGTTGGGCACTTAGTCGTCCAGAAGTACAAGCGTTTATTATTGCAATCATCCACAATGAATTTATTACATTTCATCCTGATTTAAAGTATCAAAAGCATGCGATGGAATGTCGAATGTCGATGCGGATGTCAAGAGCGCATATGATAGCCGAATCAATTGAGTGCTCATAAAGTGAATCGTTGAGGTGAATGGCGGAGGAGGAGGCGGCGAGTCTCGCTTACCGTTGGGTTGTCTGGGGGACGCTCGGCGTGGCGGTAGTCGAGGGCGAGGTCGCTCAATAATGCGGGCCTTTGTATCGTGGGTACACAACCGTTGCCTACCTTCACCTTCCGCGTGCTTCACGCCGCCCCCATTGGCCGCCGCGCGGCCGTGAACAAGTGCGCCGGCATTGGAATGTCTATAATTATTTATAATTATGCTTGCTCGCCGGCTCGCTGCTTGGAGGACGTTAATTAATGGAAATTGTATTAATGGCAGAAAGAGGGTTTGTTGGATTGTGGGTTGTAGATTTCGGTTAATACCCACTCTGCACGTTAAACATTCTCCAACTGAAATGCCAACATAAAAGGAGAAGCTAAAGGAGTTTATAATTGTTTTCCATTTGATGCTTTGCAGGTATGGTTTCAAAATCGCCGTGCAAAATGGAAGAAACGAAAGAAGACCACCAACGTCTTCCGTACGCCTGGAGCCCTTCTTCCTTCACACGGTCTTCCGCCTTTCGGGGCCATGGGCGACGGTCTCTGTGGATCCAGCATGTTCAGCACGTCCGAGTCGCGATGGGGTGTTGCTGGCATGGCTACAGGTTAGTAGCAAGATGTTTACACTGCTACTTAGATACTTTGCCTCCATTCCATTCCACGAACCTAAAACCTTGACAATACCTATCTACCTCTGCTAGACTTACTACACTATTCCAGAGCAGTAAAACTCAGCTTCGAAAACACTTTACCACTTTTGACACGTTTGAGCATCTCGATGGCATGGCAGCACGTGATCGGGGTGCTACCGATAGCAACTCATAAATAATTCATGTTCTCATCCATTGCCGTCCGCAGGACTAGGCCAGCTGAGCCAGAGCAGCGTATCGATGGGTGGCTTCGGCCAGTCGCTGGGCCAACTGAATCAAACCTCCGGATTAAGCCCTGCGCTGCCCATCAGCACCGCAGCAGCCAGTACAGTCTACCAGGCGCATTATGGATTAAACTCTTTAGGTAAGCATTTTGTAGATATCCACTGGAAAGTGTAGGAATTCCGCACCACAACAGTTCATCAGCAAAAGTGTGGTGGTGTATGGACATCACCTTCCATATTCTTGTTGCGCTTAGGCTGTGTTTGCCGAGGCAAAAATCAACAGGGCATGTGAAATGGTGAGATTTACTTTTGACACCTCACGTCGAAAGTAACAAGTCATCGATGTGTGCACACGCGATGCGTTTACATATTCATATATGGCTAGTGGCCCTGTGCGACACTTCGTGCAGGGCTGTTCCACATGTAATTAGCAGTAATTAGAAACATCCTTGTTATCTGCTACCGAAATACGCGTCAGTGGCTCTAATTGCATGCACATACATATGAAGTGCAGAAACGGTAGAAACAGTGAAAATTTGCCATTAACAGATTATGGCAGCACATGTACTCTGCGTAATCATATTCAGAATGTTTAGTTAATCAAAATTAGGTACTTGCACATGTTGGTGGAGAAGGAACGTAACTATATTGCACAAAAATATTTACACACTTTTCCAAGCACAGAGGTTACTATTTTCTATGGATTTCCATCGATAAATCAGCAGAGAAACGTGTGCCAGATGACAATGTGTCAACTGGTGGATTTCACCATGCAGCAAGCACCTTATCACGTCTTATCACAAAAAGGTGGCAGCACAATGCAGCACCATCTGCGATTTGAAAAAGTTTGGGAAAAACTTGTGAAATAAATGTGCTAAAAAGCTCAGTAAGGTATCAAATGAAAGCTGGTTTTGTACCCTATCTTAATATCAACGTAAAAAGTACGAAAATGTATTAAAACAGGGTGATAAACGTATAAAATCATTATTATTTAGTTTGACGGATTATATTTTCTGCTAAATAATTATTTTATTGCATATTTTCTTACAACTTGCACTTTATTAACTCAGTGTCGAGAGTTAATAGTGAAATTTACCTCTCAACACTTTAAAGTGCAAGTAGCAACATAAATATTACACATTTCATTGAAAACCATCTTTTAACACCTTAAAATCATTTAAACGCTTAAATATCAATTTCACGCTTGTCATCGTTGTCTTTACAATCCAAACCACAATGTTATCCCTTTTATTCGTTTTTTACATTCATTGCCATAATTCATTATTCATCACGAACAAAGATATTGTCATAACATTTAAGTACATCCATTGCGCACGGTTTATGAATAATAAAATTCTAGCACCAACGAGGATTGTTCAATAATTCCTCTCAGCAAATGTCAATATTAAAAATGTACGCAAATAATTAAAACATAATAGCAACAAATTACACTAATGCTTCACTAAATAGTAATAACCAATTGCGCTCGTCTGTCAACATGAAGCGCGCCGCTTCAACCAACGTTATTAATTTCCATTATGAATTGTACACCGCGTGTATTCTGAGTTATCATCATACATTGTGTATTCATACATTCAGTACATCAATAACCAGGATGATCAAACACGGTCTCTGGTCGCTTCTGATGCGACCTTTAATGCGCAGCAAACAGGCAAACATTGCGTGGCGTAAAAATTGCAATGTAACAAAACGCATTACGTCGTGGGTCAATAAAAGAGAGACAAACCATATTGTGCGGTGTGTTCAAAATGGAGGATACAGGATTATATTGTTTTTTACAAAAAATTTAGTTGACTTAAATCCAACACTGTCTAACTTTAGTTCGATCAAATTCCTCGCTCTTCTTCCTCTACTTCAACTCATGCCATTCTGCATCTTCTTTCCTTTTCTACGTAATGGTAACATGCAGAAATTCAAACAAAAATTAGTTACGACAAAACCAACAACGCTCTTATCACCAGCCTGTTGATAAAATAAATTTGGTATACTTTGCTTGCATTGGTTTGGAAATGTCTAAATATGTTTTTGTTTGTTCTAGGAGATACCATGATGACATATTGCAATAACAACAACAGCGGCGGTGGTGGAGGTGGCGGAGGCGGCGTGACAACTGGTGGCGGCGGCACGGGAACTTCGCCCCCACCACAGATCCCTTGCTCGAGTGCGGCGAGTCCCCCAGGCGCGACGGGCGGCTCGCCCAACGATCAGGAGGATGACGTCTGGCGCGGTCACAGTATAGCCGCCTTACGGCGGCGGGCGTCGGAATTAAACGCCGCCATACCATCCTATCTGCAGATCAACTACGACACACACAATAATGCATCCGTGTATTAGTCCACGACTGGATCAATTCCTACTTTACCCTTATTTCCTCTTCGGAACCGCGAGCGGAGCAAAGTCAAGAAGAAGACATTGATTTCACGTTGAATCAAACTTTCGTTGATGCAATTGCGCATTGTTTCTGTGACTGTAATATATGAATTTATTAAAATTAAGAGATTTGAAGCGAATTGAAAAGAAATGCAGCTTTTATACAGAAACTAATGCATTGAATGTTTTTGGCGAGGAAATTCTTCGTGTCGTACTAAGTAATTGTTCATTTTCTCACTAATCAATAAGCCACTTTGTGACAGAATCGTGAAGATGAAACACGTGAATAGAATGGCAAGCATTGAAAGAAATCTTTTGTCTATGGCGATGTATACGATAATAACAATAGGTATTGTAAACTGTAACATAATTTCTTGTACAAAGTATTTTATCAATAACCATATTAGCAGATGATAGATAAGTTATGAGAATGAATGAAGATTACCAAACTACGTGTACTTACGACCAATGTCGACTTTGTGCACAACTAATTAAACAATGCATTCAATGAAGATGAATACTTTAATAAACGTACGTTTAGTGTGATGTGTTAAACTAGGCTAGTTGTAAACGATGAATACAATTTACTATTAAAATAGTATCACGATTTAGGTGTCACGATGCCATTTAGTCACACAGTATCTATACATGAATATTACATCTTTGATTCGTTGTTTGGTTGAATGTGACTTGACATTGCATTGGCATTCTCATCCAGTGATTGAAAATACTCAGAGACGCACTGTATACGTTTCCAAATCGTTTCAGATGAAAGTTTATGTACAGCAATATTCTATACGATACAAGCTATTGACGACTATGGAATAAATCATTGCAGTTGTATACGAAAAGACACTATACTCATTACACTGGTTACTCTATGATTCATTGTATGGAAGGAAGCAAAGCCAGATGGGCATTGTTTGGAAATCACAATGAGATTGTACGGATATTTTATTTTTATTTTTTTATATCTATCTTAATGCTGTTACTAAGAGGCAAATACTGTACTTTAATTAAGATGAAACAGGTGTAAAGTTGTATTAATTCCAACACGTTTTATCAACCTCTGGGCATGCAATTATGTTGTATGTTGTATTATTATATGTAATAAAGGAGCGATCAATGTACTACAAACTTTAATACTGCCTTTTATTTGCTTGCGAATCATTCAAAATTATTGGAAGACTCGAGAGTCAGCTGAATGAAGTGAAGTGAAGTGAAGAAGAACAAAGTGTGGAAAGTTTACATTAAGAGGAAATAAGTGTTTAATTTTAGTATTTAGTATTTAAGTTTAGATTTGTTTTTAAATATGGTGAATTATATAATCAAACGTGAATTTTCTTTATGGAAAACTCAATGCAGGAATTGTTTGGTGTTGTAGAGGTATCTATATTTCCGTCATCAAACTACTATCAGTAGAATTCATATTTATGTATTTGGCTTGGAATTGTCGATAATAGAGGCCAGCACATATTCGGTTCTACACTAATTATTTGTTTGGTTTAATTATACTGGAAATAATTTGAAGATATAACACTTTCAAATATTTAAAAACTAAAAATCACGTTTTATAATTAAACATACAATTTCTAAAGATCTGATTTTACTTTGCTTGGTTAGTGTAGTGTAGTACGCGTGGTGATATCTGTGATCTACCGTAAGCAACTACAAACAACCGCCAACATTCAAAAAATATATTTCGCTGGAATTTTTGTAAGTCAGAATTAACTGTGTATGTGAATGTCATAAAGCAATTTTAGGTTGTTAACTTGATTTACGTAACTTTTGGATTAAAATAACATGATTTAAACACATTTCAATCACATCAGCCTGTAAAATATTAATACTCCTTCCTTGCTTGATTACTTTCCATGTTTATCATGATTAAAATCAAAATCAATCATCATTTACTATTGATTACATTTTACCTGTTTTATCCATTCCACTCACTTTCCTTCTACTTTATACCCAGTGACTTTCAGTCGCTTCTAGTGATTTGTAGCTATATCTTGATTGTTATTCATCGTCAGTATTATCTCATCCTCTTCGCATTAGAAGACTCAAAAGCACAATATTTTAATTAACAATGAATCTGGAAGAAGTTGTAATGCCTTTGACTTACTTACACCACGTATTCCTCAGCACATCGGCGAGGTACGACCGCACCCAGCGTAGGTTTCACTTAGGGAAATGGCAATGGCTGTTCGCAATTCCATCAGCATGCATTTCCATAGGTCTTCTGTGGGCCGCAACGGAAGACACCGTTTGCGCCACGAGCCTAATCAACGTACTACACAATGTCAACGTGTGGATGCAGGCGCTGCTGTCAATAATTTACGCCGTTCTTAACACTTATCTGGAGTG
>JAODGC010000011.1:3150257-3162162 GCA_027574925.1 Ecitoglossa quadriceps | reverse complement strand
AAAAACCAACCAAATTATATTTTATTGAAATTTACAGACTTTCAGCAGTTTTCTCACGATAACTTTTAAACTATACACACTACAATATTAACAACTAGCACAAATTAAAGCACAATAAATTTGCAATAATTTTTGTTTGGATCATTTTTGTCTGTTGTTAGTATATTCTGCGTAATGAGCAATCAAGTAAAAATCATATAATGATTCATTTCTGCTCTAAAGCATTATTGTTTATTTTCACAATAACTCATAAACTATTGATAATAAACCAATTCTATTTTGATACAAAATTAAATTGCATTATTCTCAATACTTAACTAAAACACAATTTCTCAATCTCGTTTTATATCCAACTTATTTCCTAAAATTAAAAATAAATCAAATGCAATGTAACGTATGGTGACGTAAGGAACTAATGTCAACATGATTTATAATCATTATATTTATATCCCTTAAACCTTAACACCACCCAAATCTAATAGCCACGATAATATATATCTTTAATGAAATTTACACCCAAAGTAATAAGTATCATTGAGAGCAGCTATATTTAACAGCTCTAACGAGGCCTTTGTTTAAAGCTTGTGGTGCACAGTCACGAACTAAGACTTTATCATGAGCCATAGTATTATGTTATTATAAAATTCATAATTCCATTGCTGGGCCGCTTTGGCAATTGGAAGTAGTTTTACGGGCGCATAATTTTCATTGCGCTATCGCGTGCGCACCGTCGGACGTATTGTTTTTAATCGCGCAGGAATCTCGCCTTAAAATTACACTTAATTTAACTATCAATTTCACATCGGCGCACTGCGTGCCCTGCGATATTTGGGGAAAATGTTCATAACGTGCTTTTAATTACCTACGGCGCATACAAGTGCGTCAATTGGCCGCGTTTTCCGCGCGTAATTGGATCCGCTGCAAATCGCATCAAAGCAGCGCAAAACTAAGTCGCGCTGGAAAGCGTCAATCTGACACTGGATCAGCGGTGTAATCCGATTGTCTCGTTAGAGATGTCTTGTTAGTTGCTCTACTGACATGGCGTGCGCTTTTTGCAGCTTTGTTGAGGTTAGGAATGCGACACGCAATGGATTTTTGGTTGGACTAACTACAGAACAGAGAAAAGCACTTCAATCATATTATTCATATTGGTGTCAAGTGAATAAGTTTGAAGTAATTGTTATTTTCAATAAGTTGTTTTATTGAAAATATGTCTAAACTGAAAGATTGACTAGAAACAAGTACTAATTAGAATATAACATCATAATATAAAGTCTTGCCACTCTAAACATACGTTTTGTTTTGTGAAATTAATAGTGTTAGAGATACAATCAATTGCATTACAAATGTTGAAAGAATTTTTTTATTTTATATGAAATTGACATTAATATCAATAAATTAGAAATTATTTATAGAAATTGGATGTTTGTATGTATTTACAACAATTTGAAAATTAGTAGCTATATTTTAAATATACCCTTGTATTTCTATTTTGTGTTGTTTCAAAATTATTATCAATTTAAAATTTCAAATTAGGTTCAGCTTTTAACTACTAGATGTCCTAAGAGTTCACCTTCTACTATGTTCTTAGTTATTTGTTTATATTCTTGATTTTAGCAAATTCATTTTTTGCGCTCATTACAACTTGAAAATTATGCCAAATTTACACTATACAGTATAGTACACAATTAATTGGTATTATTTTCCTTTTTTATTTTACTTAACGATAGAATAATGACATTGAAATTGTGCTCATGAATATTATCTGAAATCATGTCATTTCTTAATGTGGAGTACTCCAATAAAAAGTAATTGTTCCCACAATAAAATTGTTAGATAGAAATTACATTGGCGCATGCGTAGTAAAGTATTCAATTTTCCAGCCTGTTGTATGCGTGTCTTTGTAGCAACTTTCGTCACATCCATTCAATATACGCTAACTCTCGCGGAAAACTCGCTCAAATTGAATAACTTTGTGTCTTTTTTATTCCACTCGCCTACATAAGAAAATCCATTTTCCAGCGTGGCCTCGAGCGCCTCGTAAAGCGACCCTGCATGAAACGCCAATTGGCCAGGGTTGTTGCGTGCAATTGAAAAACGGAAATTTAATTTAAACTTTCAGATTTGGCCCCGTCCGTAACCGTACACCCTCGAGGCACGTCCACCCGTGCTCGGTTTCCCCGCGCAACGCAGTGCGTAATGAGGCATATTCGTGTACGCCGCATGCATGTCACATCGCGTGCGCTCACCAGCTCGACAACAATCTTGGCCTGTTTAGTCAGCAATAAAATTAATTTATCTTGCATTACACATACGCACGCCGCTGATTTCGGCGGCGCTCTGTGCCACCACTGTGCCAACAATTGTGCCGCCCAAGTGCGGGCGGAAAAAAAAAAGCGGGCCGAAAGCACGCAGGGGCGCCGCCGCCGCCGCCGTACTAGCTTGGCATAATTAACGCGTGCACGGAACGCGCAGGTAGTAGACCTGCGGACAAGGCACAAGCAGCCGCGCGTGATTGCTAATAAATGGCAGGAAATAAAGGCCCTCGTGCGTCTCGGCTGCTGATAAAATAATTTCGAATGTCGTGTCTCATAATCCAGCGTATGCACTGTGTGCACGCAATCAAAACGCCACCCTCTAAACGCGTGCTTAATCAACTTTTAATCATTGACGACTTAACGCAACCCAACACCGTCTGCCACTTTGCTTCCAACTACCCCACTACAAACCAACTCCCACCTTAACGCAACCGCTTAGAATATTCAATCATCTTCGAATTCTAATCAAGCGCCCGTGTGAAAGCACCTTTTGTCCTTGCGCTGATTGATGATAGATGGTCGCGTAGACGATGGACGGAAGTACGCGTGCACTTGACACTTCCGGCCAACCCTTCTCCGCCGTGCTCTCCTAATCAAGTGTTGTATCGCAGCGCAGTGGAGATGGCGAGCATTCGGGCTGCTGTTTGGTGCGGAAACTTTGACCGCCATATGCGCGCGTTCACGCGCCAACCCTTCCGCCGGGGCCGGCGTTCATCTCCGTGCGCCCGCCTCCGCTCGTCCTAATTGTGTTTATGCCACTAAAGTGCTTTCCGTCCTCAAATGCAAATTTTAACCTCGTTAAAACTACGGCCTAGCGAGTTTAAATCATCAATGGTTAATTAATCTTCAATTTATTCACTTTGTCTAATGAATTTAACACTCAATTTGGCGGTTATTAATGAAAGTTTTAATGAAGGATGCGTCAAGCTGCAAACTACGCGGGATGCAATCCTTGCAGGATTCGGCAAGAAGTGGAAACAACAAATTACTTCCTTTAATACACAAATTAATTTCTTCCATTGATTTACTAATATTTTTCCTTTACCTTACATCCACCAAATATGAAACATAATCGTATTACTTTTTTTTTTACACTGTATTTTAATTAAGGGTGAGTTACGTGACTTTCTTTACATGTCGCTCGCATCTGGGGTGAACTATGAATATTTGTTGTGAGAATAAACATATGTGAAATAACTGCACGCACAATAGACATGATTATTGCCTAAATTGAATCATTAGCCCTGACGTTTAATCCACAACATCAAACCCACCCCATAAAAATACATCACACCGCATTACATTAGCGTTAACTGAATTTTCTTTCTCCACCAAAGACTGTAAAGAATACGGCAAACTGTTTTCTTTCTTTCATACCTCTTCCCTTCCGCTTCCTTTCCCCTTTTTCTACCCGCCACACGTCAATTGGGTAAAGACTCAACTGACGTAGGAAACATTGCATTAGTATGGATACACATCACCCTCACATCATTTGTCTTGGCGAAAAACGCGCGCGCTCCATTTTGCTCCACAAACGAATTTTCCACTTGGTCGCTTTCCGCCTGCGCGTTTCTCACACTTACGCTTTTTGCCGTCTGCTTAACGCTGCTCTGCGCCGCCTTCCATGCACCCTGTTGTGATGCTGCCGCCCTCAGCCCGAAAAACAGGCGCTTTATTGCTTTATCGCCCGCGATTCGCTCGGGCTTTTATCGCACGGCATCATCGTCGTAGCAGCGCGCCGACAAGGTGGTGTAGCTGTGCAAGTTTATTCCTTTCATCCGCACAATGCGCCACTTTAAGTGCGTTATTGATCAAACAGTGCGCATCAAGGACTTGCGCTCGACAATAGGATGAATGTGCGCGAGGCTCAACTGTGTTATTATTATATCTTCAAGTGGTGAGATAGTTGGATGGGCTTCAATAGATGTGGCCATTGTTGCTGCGAGAGTTGAGGTGGAAGAAATGAAGAGGTGTTTAACTGGGAGAATGTCGATGTCAGATGTTAATAACGGGTAGAAAAGGGGTTAAGTTTTACTGATGGAGGAACAAAATGCAACAATAGATAGATTGGAATAACAACTGTTTAAAGAGTATGGAATGGATGGAGAAATTGCCTTTGGAGATTGAGGAGATTGTCAGCTGCTTGGAATTCACATGTCGAACGCGATTTTCGTAATAACGGCTTGACATATTGAGCTGAATGGAAAATCTGCTGGTGACAGAGTCACAGAAATCAATTTGGAATGTCTTCAAACGTTATATATATTCATATCAACTTGAAAATCAGCAAATATTACTTACTAACAACCTAACCTCTTTTTGACACATCATAACCTAGAATTTGTTGGGTAATGACAACTAAAATCAACATCAAGTAAAATTTCCCTTTATTTCAGCCTAGCAAATTACATCACTCCAACATTTATAAATAACAATATGTCTTTAACCCTTAAATTTCCATCCAACACATAACTCCTTGTTACTCACTTGTCACTCCAGTCTAAACTCTAAGTCTAAAAATGTTAGTATCGTGTACCCCACCAAAGTAATAATTCCATCGTGGGCATCATGGCAATCAGTAATTAAACGCACTTTCATCAGGTTGCTGGTGTGTCGCACGCTCCAGCGACGGCCGAGCGAATTTCCACGCGCGCGCTCACGCATTCGCTTTTCCACTCATTGCTATGCCACCCACAGCTTCATAAGTAATAGTTGAGCCGCCACGCTTGCAGTTAATTGCTCTAATGGGGCGTAATTAGACTGAGCCCCGGAGGTGAAGTTGGGCTTTTCGCTTATCTCGCGCGCAGCAGCCAATCCGGCATCACCTCATGCCAAACAAGCGAGCGTATTAGCTTAGGATTGTTAATTAAATCCTGCTCACGATAGAGTTGCCTACGACATTTTCCTTCAATAACTCGTTTACTCCGGGTGTACGATGCAGGGCTGTGTGTAGCGCTAGTTAATGCAATAACTATGAGATAATCAATCTTATAGTTTGACTCAATTAATAAACTATGATTGAATGAGGGATAATCATTCAGGGGTTAATTGTATTGTTTTCAAAGTCTCGTTGAAATTATGCAGGTAGTTATAATCCATAAAAAGAAGCCGCTTACACGTTGGTCATGTTAAGACATAACCTAACCTTTAGTACTCGTCAATAGCAAACAATGTTTTTGCAATTTGTGTGTGGTGCAATAGAAAGTAGATTTATTTCTTAGCTTGTTTTACGTTTATTATGTTGTAATATTTGTAGTAATATTTCTCAAAATTGCCGTTGCTATCTTAGTGCTGTGTAAATCTAACCTCAATTCTGCATCTATTTAAAGTTTCCTCAATAAATACAACATCTAATCAATATATTTGAACTAAATATAAACAGAGGCATATAGAAACATGATAAAATCACTTAGGTTATTATTGTTGTAATTCTCGATAATATTTTTGTTTAAAGATCATCTTTTGAGTTGAAGTAGTTTTCAATTGTTAACTTTCCAATCACACCTCAAACTCCTCTATTGAGACTAGTTTTCTCACGTTATTAGCTCCATTCGTAGATTGTAATCCAAACATCTAATTCACCCCCAAATACTAAATCCAGTCTGGTATTTTGATGCATGTAATGCTTCCATTTACCATTGTGCCGCACTCGACGCAATCTTTCAAGCCGTTTCATTTTACCATCTCGTGTTACGCGTTACTGAGACATCGATGCCGCCTCTTGAGTCGACGTTAGCCGCGGATGTCGGCTGACAATCCATCGCCATTGTCGTGGCATTACAAACGCGCGTATGATTTCAATGCCTTAGGTTCTTTGCATGTACAAGAAGACTCTGTAAAAACCTTGCGCGCATTGGCGATAAGCTTTTTTTCCCCCACCGCCGCCGCCGTATAGCAAAAAGCGTTAATTGAACTAATTCCAATCACGCAAACGCGGCGCTGGCGTAGATTGGAGTGGAGAGCGAATATGAAAACGTTTAATAAAGGCAATTACGAGCCTCGATGTTGAATAAACAGTAATTACGAGCCCCCTTGCTCGTCACGTTGTGAACAACACCGGCTTGTCGGGCTCAGCGCGCGCACTAAACCGCCGTCCACCCGGCGGCAGCAGGCTTCAACCGTTGGGCTTTAAGTACCCACGCAGTGCATGTCGACGTTGAAAATGTTCATCACATGCTTGACTACCCGCCAATGGATCCAAAGTATACTTGAGCATTTATTTTTCAGCGGGCTGCGTGTGCGCTTTATTGTGTGTGAGTTACACTCTTGACTGAAGCAATTTTCAAGAATCAAAGGGGTGTGATTGATTGCGACACTTATTAAACAATGAGGTTGATGTTCCAAATTGGAGGAAGAAAGAAAATGATTGCACAATAATTTAAATCATAAAAGAAATATTAGATCAACTAAACTCTAATAATTGACTTTTACTAATCATAAATCAAAATTGAGGATAATTATTCAAACTTAGAAGTCACCTTCGTATTGTGCAACATTTAGACTATAATATTGCCAAGTTTCAATAATGAGAAGTAAAACACATTGGACTTACAAGCGATTAATGTTGATAATACATATAAATCTATTGAATTCCCAAGTGCAATTCTAGCACAATATTTTATTTTAAAAATTAATTCCAGTTCTTCTTTCAATGATATAATATTTATACTTGGCTTATACATCAATTAACTATCTACAAATCTATCCTAAAAATATTGATAACATTCATAAACAAATAACTAAGCAATAAATAAAAATGTGTCAAGTTACATCATCCAAGTGGAGATGTTAGCCAACCAAATCTTGGGTTATTTTAATAGATAAAATTAAATATTAATAATTATCACCAATTATATCCATTAATTAAGAAATGTAAACAATTACTCTATCAAATTTCATTGAAATAGATTATTAATATATATGAATTTCAATGATAAAACAAGAAGCGAAAAGCGACACTTCTTGCTCACAAGTTTAATAGTTGACTTTAAGCCATCATAAATCAAAATTGGGGATAATTATTAAAATTAAAAAAATTACCTTCGTATAGTATAATATTTAAACTTTAATAACGCCAAGCTTCAATAATGAGAAGTAAAACACATTGGAGTTACAAGCGATTAATGTTGATAATACATATAAATCTATTGAATTCCCAAGTGCAATTCTAGCACAATATTTGATTTTAAAAATTAATTCCAGCTCTCCTTTCAATGATATAATATTTATACTTGGCTTATACATCAACTAACTATCTACAAATCTGTCCTAAAAATATTGATAACATTCATAAACAAATAACTAAGCAATAAATAAAAATGTGTCAAGTTACATCATCCAAGTGGAGATGTTAGCCAACCAAATCTTGGGTTATTTTAATAGATAAAATTAAATATTAATAATTATCACCAATTATATCCATTAATAAAGAAATGTAAACAATAAAGCTATAAAATTTGATTGCAAAAATTACTAATAACTGTGAGTTTCAAAGGTTAAACATGGATTTACAAAGAAACGAGCGCCACCTTTTGTCCAATTTCATATATTACATTCCAACTATTTAACCAGTGTACTTAGCAAATAGCAACATTTAATTTCAACAAATACTCTGTTTATACATGTGATCACCTTTGTGACAAAGTTAAAGCAACGAATCAATGACCTGTTTCTGTCAGTTCCTTTTAATGAAAGTCAATTTTTCTCTAATAAGCAGTATTGCAACAAAGTATGTGGGGGGTGGGTGTCACACGCCAGCAGTGTAAGCCACCACGCTCTGGCAAATTGGCAGTTACACACATCAATGTCATCGCGGCTTTCTTTGTTGTATCTGGCTAATCCTTGGTCCTCTGACGTTTAATTTGCTGCCACCCGTGCCGGACACGTGCGCGTGTTGCTGGCAATTGTTTAAGACTGCTTACCGCGCGTGTGGCGAGGATATGTGAACACGATGAACATGATCGACCCTTACTGGACACTCCCTCTAGAGACTGATTTGTCCCGTACGCAGTAACAATTACTTGATCCTTGCTGATTCTTGCCAACAAATCACAAGTTTAGACTCGGTTCCTACTTACTTACTCGCTAGGGATGCGTTTCTATCAAATAAACTTTGGTGGAGTGAATTTATTTAAATTTGTTTGGGGGCGCGCGCGTTGTCGCCAAAGTAATATCCGCTGGATTCTTTCAAAGGTGTCATTCCATCCTGTGCGGCTGTAATGCATGCGTTGAATTTTGGGCGTGTTTGCGCTGTTTGGATGCACCCTCGAAGAAAGCATGCGAAAGCTTTAAGAAGGGTGCAAGATGAAAAGGGTCTGTGTATAAACGTAAAACCCCACCCTTGATTATCGTCATTCTTGAACTCCTCTTTCGTTGGAACGGCGGCGGCGCCCGCGGCCCGCTTACAAATTGGTTTGGCACTGATGCATTAATTGACAATTCTATGTCGTTCTTTAGACGACCTAATGGCGGGCTGAAGCTGGCCGAAATTGCGCAAATCTAATAAAAAAACTTTTGACGCACCCAACGCAATTTTCTGCTGCATGTATACAAAAGGCCCTAACGCAATTTGCACGCCAAGGCAGAAAAAATGCCGCCAACGATAACAAAACATAATAACGATGCGCCAAGGAAAACTTTACGGACACTTTCAAAATTTATTCCAATTACGCTGCTTTCTTCTGCTTTCCACGCTACACTACACCGTCGACAATTTGCTAATAGTTTCCACTTGCAGGATGTAACATGACTTGCACAGCTGAGGGTTGAAGCACTCTGCACACACAAGCCGCGAGCAATTGCAGTCGACATTCAATGTCGCAGCACCGCTCGCTGCAAGTGATATTAAATTTGACTTCATTTTGATATTTAATTATTTTCGGGCGAGCTTTGTCGTCAAAGCCATCGTGCACACTCGCTCACGAAGTACGCTCAAGGCCTCCATTAATCTCGCATAATTAAAGATATTTTAATTAATCCCGACTCGCTGCGTGTATACTTTACGCGCAGCCAGCGCGTCTCGTTATTGTTTTACTTGAATTATATAATTTTCATACGACATTATTTCATAATAGTCTCCAGGCATGCCAATTAGTTTGTTGGCTAAACGAGTGCAACGCGCGGATCAATAACTGCAGTGATGATTTAATTAATTTGAAACTTTTGTGCTGGCAAGCAATGACAGGTAAATTGGAAATTAATTTAATACAAACGGGAAATTTGCTCTTTAGTTGAAGTTGGAAAAATTAATTAGTTTGCTACATTTAAAATTGATTGAGAGGTTATTATAACTGTTGATAGATGTCGCTACTGGATCTAACTAACGAAAATTCATTAAAACATGAAAATATAGTTCAATACACTAATATTGATATGCTTGTAAAGACAATGTATACTATTCTAGTTAGATAAATACTTAAACAAGGATTGCACTGCATGGAAACTGAAAATACCTAAAAAATATAGTTTGAGTTGGTAAAAATGCTTCACAGATGTCAGCATAACTAAAAATGTCAAGTTTTATTCAAAAGTAAATTTTCCTTTTCTTTATACTAAAATAATTGATTACAATGAAAAAGAAGAAAAAATCTATCTGAACACTGAAAATCTACGTTGTCTTCAAGTAAGTTGTTGCGGAGCTGTTTACATTTTTAACAAATGTCTATGTTGTATTAAGCCATGCCCATCTAAAGAATGTCGAATTAATGTTACCGGAGTTGAAACAGGTTGTCAGTAGAGAGGTTATTTTAACCCTTGATAGATGCCGCTACTGAAAGTAAATATCAAAAATTAATTAAAACATAAAAATATGGTTCAATATAGAAGAATTGGCATGTTTGTGAAGCCAACGTATAATATTCTGGTTAAATATATACTTGCATAAGAATTTTACTGCATGGAAAATGAAAATAACTAAAAGATATAGTTTGAGTTGGTAAGAATGCTTTACAGATGTCAGCATAACTAAAAATGTCAAGTTTTAACCAATAGCAAATTTGCTTTTTTTTTTTCTTCTTACTGAAATAATTTATTACAATGAAGGAGAAAATAAATCTATTCGAACACTGAAAACCTACATTGTCATGAAGTAAGTTGTTGTAAAGCTCTCCACATTATTAACAATTGTCCTTGTTGTATAAAAACATGCACCTCAGAAGGATGTGGAAATAATGTTACCGTGGTTAAAACAGGTGGTTAGTAGAGGTAAATAGAGGACAATGCAGTGACCAGCACGGTGACTACAATAGCTGCATGTCAAAATCTCATTAGAGTAAAACTTTCATGCGACATTACCGGCTTTAAACACATTTCCCAAATAAATACCGTCGTTTACACACACGTACTGCCCCCGACATATTACAACAACTGGGGACCAATCCCGATCGCATTATGTCACTCCAGCCACATTTGCCGATGATTACTATCCAAACACAATCAAGTCCTTTTTAGTGATATCACTCCTTTGTCGATATTCATTAATCAAAAGCTTCACTCGCTGCCTAATGGATTCACTTACACTAGGCAAACACAACGCTACAATCAATCCATTCGGAATTCTACTTTTCTCTATCTAACCCGCTACTTAACTTGCTGCAGGTATGGTTCCAGAACAGACGCGCCAAATGGCGGCGGCAGGAGAAGATGGAGGCGGCACGACTCGGTTTGAGCGAGTACCATGCTGTCTCGACGCTGTCACGCGCCGCCGGCTCTAGCCTCGCGCTGCCAATGGACCCGTGGCTGTCGCCGCCCCTGCTCTCCGCGCTGCCTGGCTTCCTCAGCCACCCGCAGACCGGCTATCCCAGCTACCTGACGCCGCCAGTGCCGGGCGATCATGCTAGACACCCGCCGCTGGCACATGCGAACAACCCGCCACCGGATATGCGCAGCACGTCCATTGCAGCGCTCCGGATGAAGGCGAAGGAGCACGTGGAGAACATCACCAAGGGTCTGCAGATGGTTTAAAGTGCACCAAGAAGTGGCGGAGGACCTATAGCACCTTCATGTACATAATTAACCTCAATCAAATCATGCGCGGATCCATTCTTTTGTACATACCACCAGGGATCTGCAACTGTGAATATTTCATTACCATTCGTTACTTTGATGCATTCAATCGAGTGTTATGTAAGGGAAACTACTTAAGGCAAATTAGCAGAGGTGGACGGTGGAGATAGCGCATAATGAGTACTCGTCAGTAAGCAGTAACAATGAACAAGTGTTTGTAAATATTTCGGAGTAGTTAGACGGTTTTCAAGTCGTTGCGTTGTGGTACTTTATTTTCGTGGCGATGCAGAGCGTCCAATTCGTCATAGATCTATTTATATTAATTAAGAGAGACAAGAGTATAATATAATTGCAATGTACGGAGACCCAACGTAATTATGTATGATGCTAAGTTAATTCATTATGTATAATTGTTTCCTTTTAGAGCTGTGAATTTTTGTAAATAAAGCACATGATAATAAATTATATTATATCCGATACAGAAGCAATACAAACGACTGCAGCATTTCTAACCTAACCTAACCTAACCTAACCTAACCTAACCTAACCTAACCTAACCTAACCTAACCTAACCTAACCTAACC
>JAODGC010000011.1:3126896-3142272 GCA_027574925.1 Ecitoglossa quadriceps | reverse complement strand
AATGTCAGATCTTTGCATTCAATAAATGGAAAGAATTATTTCTAGCGTGATTATATCACAATTTTGACAAGATCATTTATTTGTTACTTCAAATCTCAATGGTTCGTGTTGCAAAATACTGCTCGTTAGTATTACTTTGTTGGTGCTCTGGCCACACCTCGACCAACATGGTCCTAGGGTTCTAGTACATTTAGCATCCTAGATTTGTTCTAAGTATGTTTTCTAATCCGCACCAATCTAAGCCGGTGTCGGTGCGGTCCATTACCCCTAAGAAGGCGCACGCTTGAACGCCCCGTCGGCGCGGTGTAGCGTCAAAGGTGTGGAATTCGGCGTACACCCTCCACGCAGCCACTACTTGTCGCAGCTTAGAAAATAAAGTGGATCGCTTTGTTCGGCTATCACTCAAGTCGGGGTGATGGCGACATTCAGCTTCGAGAGTGCGCGTTGTTGGGAGACGCTTTGCGACATGCCGATTTCAATGAACCAAAGGGCAAATTAAGACTCAATAAACTTTTAGCACTTCTCATGCGCAAGGTGGGAAGAGATTTTTTACTAAATTAGTTTTTAGTGGGACACTTATTTTTCAAGCGAGTAAGCATTGTTAGAGGTTAAAATTTTTTTGTTTTCAATCAAAGAAGATTTATGGGATTTTTTTTAAATATAAAATATAATTACAATTATATTTTAAAGTGGTCTTTGAAAACAAAGTATTTGGTTCAATTGATTTATTGATTTGGGGAAGTTTAAATTTATAGTAGGACGTCTAATTATTCTTAAAATCCTTAACTTAGACAAAGTTTAGTTGGTAAACTCTTTCAATTCAATCTGAAAAGATCTATACTATGAGTAAAAGACTTGACTTTTTTCTAGATAAACATTTTGATTTTTTATCCTACTTGCATTTTATTTAGTGCCATGAAAATTGATTTCCTTTTTCTCATAAAAAATAGGTGTTTTATAGGTTATGTGGTTCTGTGGGAATTGATATTAAAAGCAACTAATGATCAAGTTAAAGTTAATTCAGCAGTGTATTATTTTCTGCATCTCATGAATAACCAATTCAAATGCAACCCGTTGATCCCGCCGTCCTCACGTAGCTTCCCGTAGATTTCCCATCGAAATTAAGTTCTATTAGTGCGGCCGCATGATTGAGCGAATTCATTGGCTTGCTCCGGGTGGTGGTTAATGCGATCGTTTAGCATGCCTTCCATCCGCCGAGGGAGCACCGGTAGCTGCGCACCATGGTCGCTCGCTTCCAAAAGCTCACACATGCACCAGGTGTGTCAGCTTCTCGCCAAGTCCCCCCAAAGCAAGCGCGCAATAAAATCGTGACTGCCACACACTTCTTGTAACAATTTGCGCTTTATAAACAAATTCGTCGTAATAATATCTCGCCTTTTAGCTTTTTACGACTTCCACGTAGCAGTTTTAGTGCGCGCCAAGGCAGCAGGACAAATAAGCATTGATTTGGCTGTAAGTGGTGGCATTAAACGCGCTTAACGCGATTCGCTCACTTGCACTTCACGCCAGCGCCGGGAATAAATTACATCTTGTTGTGTTATCGTTCTTATTGCGATATTGCTTCGCCCAGCACTCGCGGCGATGGTGGTATCTCGTTACACATCGCATTGTTATCAGAGTGGATGCAGAATGCGTAGAATGAAGTTTTCGTCGCTGGTGAATGAACCGACGAAGGAGGCTTGGCTATGCAGCGTATTGAACATAAGCTGTATTTGCAATGTGCATTGATGGGGTGCAAAGATACTTTGATTCTGGAAGAGATTCAAGCCCACCTGGTACTCTAGCCGACTGTGGCAGACATACAATGACATATTGAGGAGGTTTTTAGTGTTATTAAACAGGTAATTTGAGAATAGGTGTAAGTTATCCGGCCACTATAAAGAGACCGCCCTATTGACAGTGGTTTACAATTTTTTTCTTGTATTGTGTTGAATTATGCTTGAAAATACCGACTCAAGTATTCAAATATATTAACAATCTTTATTACGTTTTACAAGAAATTTAAATAAACTATTTTCAAAGCTCTTCATTTTAAGCTTAGTAAAGAAATATCAAAACATTGGATATTGAGAACTCAATTATTATTTATTCTTAACTCTACATTTTCATTATTTATTAACTTTTCCTTGCAGTAAAATATTAATTTGTAAAGTTACCAAGGTGACTTAAGTCTATTTCATTCTATAAATCATATTATTGATTTAGTAAATAATAATTATACTTGTGTCACCCATAAATATTATTAAATATTAATTTAATAAATAATAGAATACTATTTTCTCTCTCTCTCTCTCGCTCGCCCTCTCTCTCTTTCTTGCTCGCTCTCCTTCTCATTCCCTTTCTCTCTCTCTCTCTCTCTTTCTTTCTTTCTCTTTTGATAAAATAATTTCGCTAGAATTTATAAAGCTTCTTATCTTAGATATGATTTTAGTCCATCTTCGCTGATAGCATTAACAAGCCAAACATTTCCCAACGCACTGTATAATAATTACAAACATTGGCCGAGTAGCCAAAGAGCTTAAACGTTGCAAATCTCCTTGATGTTATTATTTTCTGAATGACCAGGCTTTGCCTGGCTCTGGGCCGTGCAAATAATTATTCAACTGGTAATTTGCGCAATCACGAGTGCACCGGGCTTCGGCGGATTAATCTAATGCGATGCTGTTATAAATACGCGCGCATTGTCGGAAGCCCAGCGCCGGATATGCGCGGTATAATGCCAACTAAGTCATATCCGATGTGAATAGACATGCGAGGCATTCAGTTCTCTCGGTAAATTTGTTAATTGCACGAATTTGATTGACCATCCTCAACTAATATCATCATTGTGGCAAATATACGCATATACTTGATGTATGTATTCAAAGTACATTTATTGAATTTACTGCATTATATATTAATTAGCTGCAATTGCGTTTAGAGAGTGGTTGGTTGGTTGGTGGGACTGGTTAGCGTGAGATATGAGATTATTATGAGCAATTAAAGAATTGAGCAATTCAAGTGTGCACGAGCTGTGAGGTGGTGATATTGGAAATAAAAAAGGTTCTCGGCGGGTGTTGGCTGTGCGGTGGTGCGGATGAGGAAGCATCGTTTCCGGCTAGTTGCTTAACTTTAACGCGAGAACTCGTGAGAATGCCTAGAGGTCTCATTCCAAATGAAATAAATCTACTTTTCTATTCGAAAAATTCTCGATTAAATCCGGGTTTTTTTAACCATCAAAACTCCCCCTCTACTCATTCCATATTTCAAATTGTGCGTATTTAAGAACCAGAAGATCCTCATGACCTCATGATCACTACGTATTTTCCCCAATGCGTAAATAAGACCATCGTTCTGGATTACACACTATACAACATGCATGTAGAGTAATCCACCCTGCTTTACAATCACCATGTACTTTTCGTCTAGAGTTGGCCCAGCACTCAACACGAAATTTTATTTTCGTCAAAATCGTGCTGCCATTAAAACCGAATGCAACCCAACTTTTGTTTTCGCTCTTTGCCTCCATTTATTTGTTGATCGTAATTTGATCATTTCGCCAACACTTTATTCATAATTAGCGTCGTCCATGCCATTGGCCTGTGTAATTAATAAGCATTTATTGATTACACCCGGCCGCATTGTGAAAGTTTGCTGCGGAATTTTGTTAAATTACGTTTAATTATATTTAAACGATCGCCGATCGAGGAGGGAAGTATACAGCAACGAGTGCGCTTCTTCGTTTCGAAGCTGGATATTAAAAACTTAAGTGGCTAAAAATTGATCCTGTGCGCAAATAAAGGCTCAATTTAAATTTTGATCCTTATTTAAGTGGTCTATTGTTTCTCAATTGCACTCTGGGTTTGTATGTGGCGAAGGGGTGGTGGAAAGTAGAGGGAGGGGGGGAGGCGGCCCAGTTGATATGCGATCGTGTGTGGAGATAGACTGATGAAATCATCAAAATACTCATTTTCATATTGAGATTTTTGGGGGTGGTTAAAAAGGGCAGAAGGTGGGATGGAAGGGTGGATGTAGAGTGGAAGGGGGGCAGTGATAAAATTTTAATAGGAATAGAGTAAAAAAATCTTATTAGAGTGAAATAGGATTTGTAATAAGAATATTGATTAGTAGTCAAATATAAAAAGCATTTCTAGGTTAACCTAACCTATAAGTTTAGAATGATAGCAAAAACCAATTATTTATTGAATTGTTTAAATCGTATCAATGAGTTTGTTTCGTATTGTAGAAATGTGCAAGGATGCTGAATATGATACTTCAGCATCATTAAGGCCACCCTCAGTTTAACTCCTCTTGCAGGAAACTAAATGACCCCCTCAACAAATTGAATTTCGCAGAATTGATATAAAGCAATACGGGCTTTATATGGAATTCAAATCAAAATTTTTATTGTAAATTAACACGTCCATTAATAGGCCCGTAAAAGCGAATCGTAATTGGGCTTGAAGTCATAACTTAATTACCATAAAAGTACACAGTCTGCATTTAACGAGCATCCGCAAAACGCACTTGGAGCACGTTCGTACACTCCAGCATTGATTTAAAAGCCGCACACCTTTATAAACAAGGGCCGAAAAACGTCAACAATCCACATTCGCAACACCTGGCTCGGTTTACGAGTGCGTGACACCCACGCGCGTACTTGGACTGTATGCAGTTCATACTCACCCTTTTGCAAACACTTTTGCAATGAGCGAAAGAAGCGAAGTAAATTGCACCGATCTGAAATGGTAGTGGTTGCAGCAAGTACACTCACAACAAGGGGCATATTATGGTCACTAATATTTATTAACATGTCGTTATTATTGTGTGTAACTTGTGAATACATTCATTACAATAAGGTAATTGTAATTAATACAATGCTTATAAATCGATTGCTATTCAATCAATCAACGCCTATAATTGCACAGTATACAATCTTCATAAATAAATCATATATTGAATTGTACCTCATATTGTATATATAATACTCATAGTTAATTTAGTTCTCTACGTGTAGATTATTTATGTACAGATATCTTAAGCTAGCAAGTCTTGTATGGTGATTTAGGAGTTTGCATGGAGTGATGGTGATGTTTTGGGTATCATATCCTGCGCTCTCATCCTAAGAGCTTCCAAGGAAGACCTACTAGGAGATGTAGATGGTACTTCGTCAGGACTCGCACTCCGGGACCTATCATCAACTGGCGGGAGAATGGAAGCACCAGGTGGGGCACTTCCAACCAACATATACTGCGAGAGCAAAGCATGGAACGATGGGACACTCAGATGAGGTGGTTTTGCCCAGGGCATTCCTAGCGCTGGGTTGAACATCGGTGGGAATGGAAGACCAGGCCAGAAGTGCTCGCCACCAACCGGTGGCAATCCAAGGTGACCGTGCAGGGCGAACTCGGGAAGACCAGCTTGCTCACTAGGGTGCATAAAAGGTCCGGCATCGCGACCCAACGCCTTCTCGCGCTTCCTCCACTTGGCACGACGATTCTGGAACCAGACCTGCAACACGAATAGATCCCCAATTATAATCCGCAATTATTAACGAAGCCATTCATTTGATTCAGTCACTGGCGACTGGGCAAGGAAGGCGTGCGTGAGAGGGAAGTTGAATTGCAGGGGCACTTTAAGCGCGCTGGAGACATCAGACTCGGCGCGCCGGAACCGGTTCCGATTACCCCTATTGTTGCTCACAATGCCCAATTGCGGCGCTACTTACGCCTACGCACGCCGGATTAATTATCAAAATTGTTTCCAATTAAGATGCAATTCATGGGGCCATTACCATAGCGTAGCAGATTGGATGCAAAGTGAAACTGAGCGTAATTTCGTCAAATAGTGGAGGATATTCTAAGAATTAAACAATTACAACGCTTCAATTTCACTATGAAAATAACTTCCTCCCTCTCACGTGTGCAATCATCGTAATCAGTGTAATTAAGTACCTGAACTCGCGCCTCGCTGAGATCCAAGCGCATAGCTAATTCCTCCCGAGTGAACACATCCGGATACTGTGTTTTTTCGAAAGCTCGCTCCAGTTGATGCAACTGGTAGGTGGTGAATGTGGTCCTGGAGCGGCGGATTTTCCGCGGGCGAGACTCCATCCCATCCATGACATCGTCGCTCTCCATCATCTCGCTTTCGCTGATTGAATCCACTTTGGAGTCAGATTCTGAAAAAATAAATGCGCCTAAATTAATAACATAGTTATGAATTTTTATGGGGCTATTTGGACCGAGGTGTGCACTCTCAAATATGGCAATTTGCATAAATGGATCTCATATGCATATGGCGCTTTGATGCCCTCAACATTATTCATATTCATAGCGTAACAAATTGCTAAGTAACTTAACTGGACTCATGTGATATGACAAGCTAAACATCCTTTGTGACGTGGAGTCTTTTAAGCAAAAGAAAAAAACAGTCTTTTGAAGTGGAAAACATGAAAATATTGAATTTAACGTGTTTCCTGACTCATCCATCACACTACAGGCTGATAAGGGTGAGCAAATAAGGGCCGTGCATTGAAAGAATCAAGTTTTAATCGAGAGGGCATCATGTCTATTAAAGGGTGCGCTTATGTTACCTGAGACTTAATCCCTGTTTGCATCGTTAATTCCTCAACAAAATACTCAATCATTTACAACACTCCATATGCTTACAGTGCATGATTAGATGAACATGTCTAATGGACAAGTAATTTTTCCTTGGGAAATTACGTTTAGGCCAACGGGAAAGCATCGAATTAAAATGTGCAGCATTGACAGTTGTTTGAGTTACCATGAAAAATCAATGACGCCTGGACAAGAACGCACTGCATCAATCATGAGAAAGTGGCAAGCACGTGTTAGGGGTGCTTTTCACCGAGGGTGCATCACCCCCTACTATAATTATATCCCTAATTACATTGTGTCTAAATGCTTGTCCACAACTTATTATTAATAGTCCAGTGTGAATGCAACCCTCATCTTCATTCAAACGAACGCCAATTATCTCGACAACCATTTGCACGATTCCGAAATATTAAAGTGAGCTTTTAAGCTGACTTACCTTCGCTGTTTTTCCTAGCTGCTGGAGTGGAGACTCCTAGAATCTGATCAATGCTGTATACACCACGCGGGCGAATCTCTTCGGTCGTGACCGGAGCAGCTTGAGACATGTTGGGAAACTCACTGGATTCACTTAAAACTTTGCGAATCACTTTGGCCCGCACCGTTTGCCTCACAAAGTGGTAAGTACGTTAAGTAAGTTCGAGTCGGAGTTGAGTTGTCAACTTGTTGGCGCTGGCCGTCTGCACGATGCGACAAGCTCGAGGGTTGACGTGTTTCTGAATGAAGCCAGCTTTCCGCCGTCTATTTCAACCACTTGCAGCGGACTTACCACCCTTAGGCCTCGACCAATGAGCGTGGTGCGTCGTCGCGCAGCGTTAACCCCCCACCATTGAATGCGCTCGTTGCCGCAATAGGCAGAGACGAGTGCGTGCGGTGCGCGCTGCCGAAATTAATACCTCATTACACTCATGCGCGTGTACGAGTAATGAAACAGATTAATAACATAACTTTATTAATAACAATCAACACAACGCGCACGCATCATAAAACGCGCGTGAATTATTTACTAATGCTATAACATCAGCGGTCGTGCGTGTGTACCGGGGAAATGACGATGATAATTTATAATGTTTGCGTGCTGATAGAGACGCATCGATGGGAAATTTACACATGGCGATTGTGACAACGCGAGCTCAGCGATAATGCTTTAATTAACACCACTTTATTTATTATGTTGTACACGCAGCGCTCATATTGTATAAATATTGTCTCAACATGTGAAGATTCGCAGTGTATTACATGATGGGGTGGAAACATCAACTCCCAACAACTATTTCAATTTGCCAGAGTGCGTTATTAACGCAATTAATTGCGCCGCATTTCATCACATTTGCCAACTGCGCGCCGGCGCGCGTTATTAAGAAAGTGTTAAAGCGATAAAAGTTTTTATTGTAATCACGCTTTGCACTTTGTAATTACAAAACGCGCTGGGGGGAATTTAACTGCATCGAGCGCTCGGCGCGAATAACAAGTGCGACAAGTTTGGGACATTAACTTTCTAAACTCATTAATGCATGTTAATACGAGCGAAATAGTAATATTAATGTTGATAAATCGTCCACAACTGGGTGGCTAAAAATGATGGTACTAATGTCCAATGATAATTAAATTAACATTCATTTATTATTGGAACGATGATAGTATGTGTACTTAGCTACACCTAGCTAAGTACAACTAAACTAAATGCTTTACTTTTGAGCTGCAGGTGAATGTCAAGAATTTTTCGAATTGCTAATCTGGCAAACCGAAGCAGCCAACGACAACTTGGATTCGGACAAAGTCCTCACAAGGAGGATACAAGTTGATGTTGTCGAGAATGACTTAAGTCAAGCTTAAATTTTAAGGTTGGGATTGTGAAATGTTAAAACTTTCCATTCTGACTTAACTAAAGAAAGCATTGTTTACAGGGTGGCTAACTTGGTTTTGTATTCTTCTATTATAATACCAATGTGGTGTAATACTGAAGGGTTAGAAATATGAACAAAAAGACAGATGATTACTACTCTTTACTTCTCTTTGTTCATATGTGGAACTTATTTTTTTTTATAGCAATTGATAAATAATTAATCTAACGAAATGCATATATAAAGTATATAAATTAATTTTTAGTGAAAATAAATAGTAATTAATGTTATTAAATGAAAAGCGTAAAGAGGAGAATATTTGGATTAGAATGTTTAGTATTTTTGGGTATTTATGATATTTTTTCTTTGTTTTGGAACTGAGAAAAATATTGTTTAACACAACTGCTGTATTTTAAATTTTATATTTAACAACAAATTGCTTCTTTTTGATTGTTATAATGTTTGTACATAAATAGACTATATATTTTTTGAAGGTTAGATTAGGTTAGGTTGGGTTGGGTTAGGTTAGGTTAGGTTAGGTTAGGTTAGGTTAGGTTAGGTTGGGTTGGGTTGGGTTGAGTTGGGTTAGGTTAGGTTAGGTTAGGTTAGACTAGGTTAGGTTAGGATAAAATAGGATGAATTAGGCTAGGTTAGATTAGGTTGAAGATATCTTGTTGCTTAAACATATGCTAGTACTAGACTTGTCCGGTAGGTTTGTGTTCTGCTTTCTTGTGTTGTAGCCGTCTTATATTATTGCATCGCGTCGACGCAATATACAAATATGGCGTTAACCGTTCTGTTGGTTATCTACCATATTATGAACTTATCTAACACATTTATAATAGCAGTTTATCTAGAGTAGTATTCCTTCATTTTAAAGATTTTTTTATATCACGTATCATACTTTCATGATTATTTCTTTCCATTTTTTCCTCTTGTAGGTCTCATAGGTCAGCTTCTACTTGGTTCATCCAGGTGTTGCCGGTCTTTCTTTTAGTTTTATTTCATTATGTTTCTTGTCACTGCACTTTCTGGATTATGTCTGGAATATGTCCTGTTTACACCATAATCTTTCAGGCTTGACATGTTTCGTTCCTGAATTTCCTCAATCTCACCGTTACTATCACTGTTTGGTGAAATGTCTCGTCTTTATTGGGCTCGGCCATATAATTTTTCTTTCAAAAATGTGTTAAGTTGTTATTAGTTACCTGGTAGTTTTATAGATTGTAATTTTTATTCCAATTCTTAGATAGATTATGTTGCCCTATGTGTTTACCATTTTGGGTACTTTTTCATTGGTACGAAGAATGTTTGAAAAATCCGTGCAAAAGCCGAGAGATGGCACTACTGGCACGTATTGAGGTTATGGTGTAAAAAATGTGAGGATAAATATTAATAATGAATATTAGTTTATTAATATAAGGAAGAATATATATGTACGTAGGATTTGACAGTATTTCAAATGATTAGCCTTAATTTAATTTACATCGTTATTTTACAGAATAAGGGTTACGTCATCATTGCTTTAAATTTCTCTTTAATCATTTCTAATCCTTTTCTATCTATAAAATTTTCTTTTCCAACTTATTCTGTCATCTTACCACCATCATTTTTCTGCCCTTCTCCACAATGGCAAATTGCTAGGAGTGAAAATACCCATATGTCATTTAGGTTCTCTACGTTGTCTGCCTCCGCTCGGTGTCCATGGATGGTCCGCTGCGTATCTCATCCGACTCATCCACCTTCTTCATTGTTCGCCGCCATCATCATCATCATCTTGGCGACGGGCAGCACCCGCGATTTCACCGCTGGTGTGCGTTTGCACGTGCAGAGGAAACCGGTCTGACAACTGGTTCACTCTGATGTTTACATTCGCCTTCCAACCACACTTCCAGCCCATGTACGAAACTGCGGTAGTAGACGTTGTGGGTCATGTGAGAATTAAAAATCGATTTCATCCGAAACGCGTCTTGAAGTGTAGAGAGAATGAAGAGTTCAACCATTTGAGATTTCTTTATGCTGCAGAAATAGCTAGTTGCTTTACATGCTGGAAACGCAATTGCACAAATCTAACAAGTTATTAGGTATATCTTCAAATTCTGATGAGCGGAAATAGTTGGCGTTAGTAATTGTTGCTAATTTATCTTGCTTTTATATTCAGCTGTGAGCACAATTTGTGGGTCTTTAAAGTAAGCAGATTGGAGTTAGTTGGTACCTCTGTCTGTGGCAATTGATGGAATTAATTTTTGATATTTACGTTGAGATTCTATCTTACAAATGCTATTAAAATAGCTTATTAATATTTCTACAATTGGTATTATATATATTATTAATTGACACTCCACCGAAAATTCATTGGATAATGAATGTTGGAATGTTGGTTTATTTATTAGAGCAAACAAGATTCAGCAGCATCTAAAAATACATTTGGGTGGTTCGTTAATCTTGGTTAAATTTGTCTGATCGTCTTTGTATCGGGATGAGTTTACTACTTGTATTGAACTGCGAAGAACAGCGCCTTGAATGAACGTACTTGTCGATGGCAGTGCCTTATATACCTGGCGGAACTAGTGGGGAGGATGACGCTTCCGTCGACTGCTCGTGCGTGAGCGTTGCATCAGTGACCGCATCGTACATTAGATTGTCCCTAGTAGGTGTCACTACTTGCTAGGATATATCAAAATATACACTTTTTTGATAAAAATGACTATGTATCATGCCAAAAATATACCATCCACCTAGAAAATATACAATATCACAATATACATATACAATATCACAACTAACAAATTGTCAACGTTAACTCAGCTCAATGCAATAAATGTTTGGTTATAAAAACAGCAGCTTTTGGTAATACATTTAAAAAAAATGATATCATATGAAGTAGACTTCTTAGGTTAATTTATTGTTTCCTATTGATGGACTAACGTCGTCTCTACAAAACGCATTTGGTTTCATTTTGTTCTGAGAAATAATTTAGATGATATTAGCAATAAAATTTGTTATGGCTTTGGAAACAAAGCCTAGATCAGTCTAAGTGAATATCACACCATAATCGTAGTTACTCACTGTGATTTTATCAATTTCCGATTGCAACAACGAATAGTTGTAATAATGTGGTTCAATTCTGCAGTATAGAAAGTATTCGACGCCCAATCACACCTGATACGGTTTTTCAATTGAGTCGAATTTGTCGCACTTTGTGCTCGACATGACACTCGTCGAATTTAATAATTCCATTCGTCATTGCGCTGCCGTTACGAATCATTGATTGTAGTCGCGGAGTGTTGAGTAATCCAATGACAATTTGTACGTTTGTTGCATTGTCCACAGAATGGCAGTAATTAATCACGATCGATATCTATAGTAACGCACTGTGAATTTTGCAATTCAGTTTGGATTGTAAGAAAATAATACTGGGAAGGGATGGCATCGAATTGAAAAATAAAAACAATCGGTGGTGCGTTCCGTTAAGTTCTTGCGCTCACCTACTTGAAAAGTAGCGAAAAGAAAAAAAAACATTTTTTGTTGACACGTGGCGTTTAAAGCAATTACCTATGATTGACTAAAAACTATTACATGAATGTCATGTAATAGTTTTTAGTTTAGCTTGTTACGCACGTAATGAGTGTAATGAGTAATCCGAAAATATCCCAAATTATACTTCTACTCAAGGTAATATTAGTAATTAAATTTTTTTGTGAAGCGTATTATTATCCATGTTTACCTAGACAAACACGGTACTTGTTTTCTAATTTAATATATTACGTCAACTACCATAGTTATGGCAGTTATTGGGAGTTTATGTTCTTAGCATATATATACATATATATAGGTTGCTTGAAAAGTCCGTGCAAAGTCAGTGAGATGGCACTACTGGTGCGTATTGAAGTTATGTTTAGTTGGTAATATTTCTTTAGAAAAACACCGGAGTGGAATCATTGTTTTTTTTTTATTTGGCATTCAATTGAACCAAGGAAGCTGAGTAATTTGCAAAAAAAATAGACGGAAAAGAGTTTTATGTGTTAATATTACCCATGCTGATTGTCCACACTGTACTCGTCCTTCATATTATTCTACTGCATCAACTATTATGGTCAATAGCATATTCGGAGTTGGTGTTGTAAGCGTATATATGTAGCTTGTTTGAAAAGTCCATGCAACATCAGTGAGATGGCGCTACTAGTGCGTAACGAGGTTATGTTTAGTTGTTTGCAAGAACTCCGTAGTTGAATTGGTGCATATCATTTTGTTTGGCACTCGTATGAACCAAGAAAGTCGAGGAGTAATTTGCAAAAATTGGACGAAAGAGAATTTTGTGTGTTAATATTACCCATGCTGATTGTCCACACTGTACTCGTCCTTCATATTATTCTACTGCATCAACTATTATGTTCAACAGCACATTAGAGGTTGGTGTTGTAAGCTCACATAAGTAGGTTGTTTGAAATGTCCCTGCAAAGTCAGTGAGATGGCGCTACTGGTTCATATTGAGGTTATGTTTAGTTGGTGGTATTTTTTTCGAAGAACACCGGAGTCGAATTGGTACATTTATTTTTGTTTGGGACTCAATTGAACCAAAGAAGTCGTTACCCAAGTTACCCATATTGGTTATCCACACCGTACTTGTCTCCCATATTATTCTACTGCATCTACTATCTTGGTTATTAGGTGTAATAGGGACTCTCAACAGGACTCGAACCAATCTTTCTCAAATATGCGGATTCCTGTTGTTCCTACAGTAAGACCCAATGACGTTGGAGCATTGGAATGCCATATTTGCCTAACTCCACGAGTAACCTAACCCATATTAAACTCTTTTCAATTATTGCGTCACTAGTTTTAACCTAACCTCATTGCTCAACTTTCGCACACTTTTCCATATCACTATAAACTATATACATAAATAACATTGACGTAGGTTTCAACTCCAGCTAGATTTGATCAATGAGTGCCTACGCTTGGTTATTATAAAGTTTAACCTCAGCAATTTGCTTCAAGTCGTTGATCCAGTCGATTCAATTGCATCAACGAGCATATAGTTGATGATAAACGTAGTAGGCCCACTTTCGCTGCCAACGCAGCGGGGTGATAAAGGCGGCGAGTGATTCATTCAGACATTCAGGATTGCACAATACGGGCACGCAGGCTGTGTTACCTGCGAGCGCGTGAGATGACTTAAATGTTTAATCATAGTGTTTATGAGTGAATTGGATTTGGATTGAAACACCTGTTGGAAGAGATTCGTGATGTACTAAGAAGGTGTTGGCATAACCTCAAGCAAGTGCTATCAGTGCATTTAGGTTGAACTAATTGAATATATTGCATTAGGTTTTTCTAGACATTTCGATATTTTATAATCGTCTATGAGTGATGCAAATAATAGAGAATAGAACAATTATTTATCTAGCTTATTGATTTAAGTCATCAGCTCGGTAATTCAGTTGGTAACGCGTCTAGCTGTAACAGCGACAACGAAGCTAATATTTGAGGTACAAGGATTTGAATCCTCCTGAGAGTCCTTAAAACTGCTACTACTACTCATGGCTGTAGATGCAGTATAATAATGTGGGGGACCAGTACGGTGTGGACAATCAGCATATGGGTAATATCAATACATGGAACTGATTTCTGATAATTTTTTCCAAACCACTCCACTTTCTTTGTTTAAACCAGTACCACAACAAAAATAAATGCACCAATTTGATTTGGGTGTACTGCCGAAGAGATACTACTAACTAAACATAACCTTAATACGCACCAGTAGTGCCATCTCACTTACTTTGCACGGACTTTTCAAACAGCCTAGATATATATGTTTACAACAATGACCCCTAATAACTGCTAATAACAATGATAGTTGGATCGTATGGTGCAGATCTAATCTGGCATAGGTAACAATACATTTCAGTATAAATTTGAATTTTTTAAATTTTAATTTTAATTGGTTTATTTAATCAATAAACAATTATGTTTTCAATTGTAATTGATTATTATTGATGTTGATCCGGTTTGTAAAACTGTTATACACATGAGATGCTTAGTGAATGTTTGTGACTCCAGCGCCATCTAATTAAGTTACTACCTTGCCACTAGAGGCGCTCTACAAGTTTTATAATTATACTAGTTATCAAAATAAATTTACGTTTATACCTCTGTAGTTGGCGTAAAATTAACTTATTCTTTATTATTAGTATTTTTTGATTATTATAAATGCTTAAGTTTATTTAGCAGTTCAGGTTCATTAAATACTGTTGTAAGAAAATCAATTGAACATTAAAGTAACTTAATAATATTTGGTGTATTGAGATGAGTTTTCTTTGGATGCTTACTATTTCTTATTGTTATTAACAAGTAATGAACCTCAAAATTATCTTAACAGAAGAAATAATTTAAGTGGCGAATTAATGTTTGCATGAGAGGACTTTATTGTTTCTTTACTGAGTTAATTGTGGCATCTTATTTTTCAATAGCAAACCATGATATGACTTAAGTTGTTTATGGCTGTTCTTGTTTTGACTATTAGCACGGGGAATGATTCTTGTCAAGTGACATTTCAATATTTTTATGATATTTTCATTATTTGTATAATACTAGTATAATAAATGCAATATGGTCATTTGAATAAATTCCGAATAGGTTTATATCCACCGGTCTGTAGATATTTTTAAAAGCATGCTGCTGACCAGTCTAGGATGGTTACGTGAGCAAAGTAAGACGCAACAGTTACCATCTATTGCTTTGTTATAATCACTAAACGACTGAGTGAGGTTGCGTAGTCTGTGCCGATTAGAGGCTTTGCAACAAAATGTCAATTAATTTGTATAGAATTCAAGCGCTGCCGTCATCAGACTTACTGCAACGTGTTGATGCTAATTCGTGAAAACGAGAATGTGTAATCTTGTTTTATAA
>JAODGC010000011.1:3055000-3113519 GCA_027574925.1 Ecitoglossa quadriceps | reverse complement strand
AGATATCGAATGATACTTAACGATCGAATACCAATTGCAAAATTAAGATCATTTTTGTTCTTCAAAATTTCATCTCGTCCAGTCATTTGTTTAGCTTCTTCTTGTGGGTCATTTTGTAGGACCAAGAGTTGGGTAGCATTATCGTACACATATTCTAACAAATCGGCGGCACTTTCTCCTAAGCGCTCACAACCGGAACGAAAGAACATAATCAACTCCAGCAAACTAACAGTTACTGCTTCGTGATAAAGAACTGTGTACGCGATAAATGTGGTTTCTGGATTAGGTACATATTTTAACAATTGAGGAAGCACTTTCTGTTTCCATACGTTAATTAAAATTGCTTCGTGGACTAACACAGAACCTTTGTTGAATGTGTTAAGGGATTCTTTGACTTGTTCGTCGCGCATTGATGTAGCTTCAGTAACAGCTTGCTGATTGAGCTTCTGCAGACGATCATGCCAGTCAAACCAGCTGCAAAGAAACAATCAGTGCAGATTTTCCAATGGGCGTGCAACGCACTCGTCAAGGACTCCCAAATTATCGGGATCCCAACAGAAATGGCCATGATATGTTACTACTTTCAACACACAGGGCATGCGATTAAACTCTTACTAATTTTCAAATCCTACCTATTAGTTCCAATATCCTGGAGGGTATATTCTCGCATTGTTTCAATGTAAAATTCAATTTCCGACGGACACAATATGTTATCCATATTTTATTCGTTTTTAATACAATTTATCGATTTAACACATTTAATTTGATTTGAGTTTACCATGGATACGATATAACACGAATCCATAAAACAACTAATTTCATATCTGCCTATGCATAAATTATATTTGCTGCAACATTTATTTACAGTGCACCTTAACAATGTTTACAAATAAACACAAACACGCAGATACGTTTTTAATCACAAAGAAGAATTCTGAAGAGAAAACGAAAGCATGCAATTAGATTCAAATTCCAGTAATATGTAAGGCGATTATCATATTATTATTATCAATGCGATTTTTTACAAAGATTTTTTATTTGTATTGGATCCTGTTTGCTATTGAAATTAATCTACACTTTGCATTCATTTTCATTCTTTACATTCACTTTTTCTTATACTTTATTTGTTTATATTGTAAAACAAAAATGCGTATTAGGCGTAAAAAAATTTGGGTTGAATTAAAAATCAACCGAGGCAATAAAGCCACGTTTTATATAATGTATCTAAGTCAACGAATCACCTCACTGTTGCCTACATTTGTCATAAATTGTTATTACAGCACTAGAATTCTACTATTGGATACAATAATAAAATCCATCATTATAATGATATTCAAAATATTTCATACGCATATAAACTCAATCTGTACATATCTAATGAATTATTATCAGGCAAATAAATAGATGAGCATTCCAATAGCCATGAGATAAGGGACGTGGAGATAAAAGTTTACACCTTTAGAGTTTAGTCATGCCATTAATGTTCATTTCGTGTCACCAGTGAGAATTTAATAAACTATCCATTCATATTTCTGCTATGAGAATTTTCTAACTAAGTAAGACTATATTCAATCATGCTAAATTTGTGTTTCTGTTGCCGATCCAAAGTTAATGCAACCGCAACTGATGGATCAAGTAAGTATAGAATTCATAAAATATTAGGTAATATCACTGAAGTTTTGTTTTCCTCTCATTGCCTTTAAACTTCAATGTCTTTGTAGGTCAAATTCAAAATACTTCTATGGTTACTGCAGATGCAGACATTGCAACAATTACAACTATTCCGCCTAAACAACAAAGGCAAAGAAATTTCTCAGAGGGATCAGCAGGAAGCTTTAAATCTGTTTACAGCATAAGGACTTTAGCATCGAATTATGATGATTTTCATAGCGTTACGAGTTTAGACTCTTTTCAAAGTGTAAATGTGAAAAAGTAAAATGTGAACCTTGCATTCATCACATACAATAATCACAATTGTTACTTTACTAGTTATTTAAATAACTGTGATTATATTACGTGGTAAGCATATTGTAATACACTAATGTCATTTGTATTTGGAATATATTTTCAAATGACTATTTGTCTATAGATAATATCGATATTATATAGGCAAGTACTATATACATCATATATTATTTATTAAGCAAATGTAATAGTTTTTATTGACTTAGACCATAAGGTGCTTTGCTTGCGGTAAAAAACTGGTAATTATCATGAATGGTATCCAAACTCATATATCTTCCAAAGATACCAATATATCCATCGAGGGATGTGCCCACAAACCACTTATGTAAAATGGCTTCTTGGTATAGATTTATAGCCCTTAAGTGACTGCAACCCACATGCAGGTTACATCCTGGTTGATATACACCATTATTAGCTTTGAAGTTAATACTACCCAATGATGAATCGGTACCTAAGAATCCTCCGTTCGTCATCAAGGTTACTACAATCTGTGCGTCAGTATTGCGCAATTTATAAACGCTCAGGTCCTTTACCAACAGCTCAGCAGTGAAGAAAGGTCCAGCAGGATCTAATCCTGTAAGTACCATAAAGGTGATACCAGATGCTATTAATTTTCGGCCTGCTATACCACAAACATGTGCACCTAAACTATGGCCTGCACAATCTATTCTTCCTGAAATAAATCCATTTTGCTTAAGATTAGTGATGAAGGTATTTACTGAGGATCCTGTGGTATTCACTGCGGAGGCAGCATCGAGGTAGTTCAGGTTGTATGAAGCGTTCCAAGTTACATAAATGGCATTATAACAGCTTTCGTTGGTTGGCACTTGATTGAAAATACTTGCTGATTCTCCCATTTGGGGTAAGATATTTCCTAACCACCCGTGTATGAGAAATACTATTATACAGTTGGAAATCAAAGAGTTTTCCCAATTTGATGGATTAATTGAATATTGTAACCTGTTTACTATGGGATTTGATAAATAGTACTCCACGAAATCAGATGCAATAATTAAAGGAAATAACAAAAATAAGCACTTGAAAAAGTTTTCTTGCATGATGGTTGTGATAATGAACAGATGACTTGTTTATCTTAAACTTAATTCGTATCTATTATATAAACCTTATTGTTTATCGTGGTTTAATTAAGATAAGATAGAAAAGTTATATATCAGTGATATAATAAAACATTATATTGTTATTTATTTAATATAAAATATATAATATAAAATTAAAAGTATGTAATATATCAAAGGTATTCATGATTTGCAAATACAAATCAAAAATTAGAAAAACTCATTGTGATTGAAATCTTTTTTTTTTTTTATAAAAAAATCAAATAAATTTGTCTAATAAATTCCACTTACTTACGTAACTGCGGCATCGGCCAATAAATAGTAAATATTTCACCATTTGAGCATTACGTGGCCAACGCAGTACCCTTTCCAACAGTAATTATATATGTTGATTGCATATTGTACTCTTTAATTTCTTTGAGATAATTGGCTGAAAATGTCAGTTCCTTTGCCTACTCCGTTATTTACTATAGTTCCCTTTTCTGTGTTACATGTGTTACCAAGGTTAAAGCAAAGACTTGCTAACCAACTGAAGTCGAGTTATAATTTCAAGTATTTTATTGTGACTTTTATACTTTATATGAAAGCGGAAAAGTTGTAGTGCATCGCTTTCTCGTTCGGTTTGAGCATTTGGGAAGTGCGATTCTACCCGCTTTAGTTAGCAACGTTCAAGAGTGGCAAGAATATATTTTTCTCCCAAAAAGGTGTAGTTGAAAGGTATAGTTTTTAATTACTCCGAATTGTTTTCAATATATTATACCGTTATACTATCTATTTATATTTGGAACTTTAAAACTTTCATATTTTGCAAAATGCCTCTTAAGTCCCCACTCTTTTGGTTTTTGTCCACAGGTTTGTCACCTTTGCCACGGTTGTCACTGGAACACCTGTCATAACGATTACGGCTGAACACAGGCCCGTTTCTGAACATAGCAAATGAAACAAATTTGAGTTAGTTTGTATTTGTTACACGTGCATAAACGAAGTCTTTGTTTTTATTCCTTAGTTTGGCTTCGTTTGTATTTTAATTAACGATCTATGCTCGTCTCTGCTTTGTGCAACTTACATTCAGTATATAATTAATAAGTTAGTGATTTATATACAATGTCAGAAAATACTCCTTCTTTGAGTGCTTATTTTGGGAGCAAGAATGATTCCAAAGGTGATAACGATATTGCAAGTCAATTAACTGAGAAGATCAGTGTATTGGATTTAGAAGAATCTAAAGGTACTATACAAAGTGAGCTCAATGTATGCCGATTGTTTGCAAAAACTCCACAACAGCTCAAAGATCCTGCTGCATCATTCTTTGATCTTATTGGTACATCAACAAATACTGGTAGCACAGCAACTGGAATGATTTCTGATTTGGGTTTGCCACCAACAGAAGTAAAAAGAGAAAAACATTTTCAAGCAGAAGTTTTAAATGTACTATGTTGTTTTTTAGGATGTTTATGCTCCCAGAGTTGCAATTGGGTCAGAAGTAGATAGGAGAAGAGATGCTTGGATACCTACTGAAAGAACCAGACAAGTACTAATTGCTGCTGCAACTGCTTCATCAGGCACATATTTTCCTGAACGAGATATGCTCACAATGCCAGGAATTCTACTTGATGAGGAATATGTAAGTTTTAGCAATTTTGGCATATTAATTTAATACTAACTTCATTATGATTTCAGGGTGATAGCGTTGGTGAAACTGTAGCTTTATGTTTGGGCGAAACTGAAGCATCCCAAAGACGTGCCTTTACCGCAAACGATGTAACACAGGATGAACGAGGTTTGCGCGAATTAGTCCAAGCAGGCGCTTACCGTGCAGCTATCAACCTTACTGGTCGTTTACTGAAAATCTACGGTCAGGGTCGAGGTCGCGCTGGTCATCCTAGCAAACACTCGCCACATTCCTTGCAACTGTGGTTCACAAGAATTGCGCTTTTGGTAAAAACAAAAGCATTTCAATTAGCTCAAGCAGAAGCAGAAGTATTTGGGGATCTCGATAAGCCCGATTTGTATTATCAATTTTACCCCGATATGTTCGGAGGCCGTCTTGGTTCGATTGCTTCGTTTTCATTTCGTTTATTGCTAGCAGAGTTGCCTTCGCATTGCGGAAAACCTAAGGAGTCACTGACTAAACTCTTCAACCTTCTAGCGACTGTCAGGCAGGTAGGAATTGTCATTAACTTTTAGCAATTTTGGGATACAAATGATTTTTATTGCAGATGCTCAAAAATTTGAAGGAAGGATTGTGTGAAGACGGCAATCCTGCAGAAATAGGAGTAAATGATCGAAGCGATTCTATACGATTATGGACGGTAAGAGAAACCCGGATAATGCACTCAGTTGTCAATTGTGCTCTTGTGCAAAAAGACTATGAACTTGCAATGGATTTATTAGGACAACTATGTGATAGGTATAATATATGAATATAATATAAATTAAGTAATGAACACTGGAAGGTAAAATAATGCTTTTTCAGAGAGGGAGCTCCGAAAGACTCGTTACTGTCTGCTTTGGGTCGCTTGCACTTGCAATTGGGAGATGTTTCAGGGGCTGAAGTGTGTTTCAAGGAAGCTAAAGAAATTCGTGGCAACGGACCACCCAATTTCCGAGAATTGGTAGATAGAGGATTAATTTCTGTAGCACAGAATGCATTTGCAGATGCGTTTTCCTTCTTTCAAGAAGCAAGTGCTTTAGAACCGTCTAATGTGATGGTAGGTAAAACTAAAGCTTGGTTTAAGAAAGTTCTAATATAATATTTCAGATACTGAATAATATGGGCGTTTGCCTTCTCTACAGCGGACAACTAAAGGAAGCAATTTCTGTTCTGGAATCTGCCATAAGTGCAAACTCTGTACAAGGCCTACATGAATCACTGTTATTAAACTTATGTACGTTATATGACATGGAGTCGTCTAAAGGGCGCATGAAGAAATTTGCGTTATTGCGCCAGATCTCTCGTTACCAGGCTGATGCACCGGCAGCAATTCTGGAAAAGCTTTATGGTTGAATAGTCACTTATTTATTACTATTAAATATGCTCAACATATCAAATAAGTTGTGCAATGCAAACAACTCACTGCTATATAATGAATGTTGTGCAATTGAGGTTGGAAATACACGACTCAGTTTTACATGTTATAATTAAGACAACTCGATGGACATGGACAATTTGCAGTTGCGTCGCTTTGCTGTTTACACATGAAGGTGCCGTCTTTACAAAACGCGATTTATTTTTTATAAATAAGTGCGGAATTTTGTATCAAGGAAGAAAACGTCGACTGCTTTACATCAAACCCTTGCTTGATATTGTTATGCTTTAACATTTGAAGATCTCAGTTAAGCCATGCTTCAATAATTGAAAATGTAGGTCGAGATCACGGAATCAAAATATGAACCAAACAATTTTGTTTGTTTAAGGAACGTCATGATTTTATTAGATAGGAACTTTTTAATAGTGAATATCAATGCATTCATTAGTTCAATATGTGGCGTTAAGAATGAAGGTTTTGCACTAGGTGTTAACTGTAGTTCTAAAATTTGTTGAAGGCACCTAGTAATCTAACATGTCAACATTTAATTGATGGAAACGTATAGAATGCAATACATTTAACACCAATCAAATATATGCATAAATTGTATTTGCCACCTAGTCAATTGCAATATAAACTTTTGAAAATATTTACACTTAGGTTGAAAGAACTGTAAATTATATGGTTGTTTTTTATTTTTTCTAATTCAATGATACATCTTTTCTACTTTTGGTAGCCTTTTACATTAATGGTGGCCAGCAGAAGTAGACTTACCGAATTTCTTTTCCCAATCACGAATGTATTCAACTTTACGCTGTTCTCGACGAGCAAAGTAATCGGGATATTGTGCTTTTTCTAATGGATGCCAATAGTCAATAACCCAGTCTGGTGCCAGTACTACCCTGGCATATGCAACACCTCCAGGTGATTCTGGAACTAAAATAATTTTCAAATGAAACTTTAATATATTTCATCCAACTGATATACTTACATTTCCTTGGGTGCCAATGTCCTTTATGGAACAATTCTGCCTCTCCCTTTGCAATTAATTCTTTGGCCACTCGCATATCATTGATATTGCGATTCTCATCAAATTTTTGTCTCATTAGAACTGCTTGATACCTATATACTTCTCTATAAATGTATTAAGTTATAATGTATTTCTCAATTAATTTGTATATAGAAATATATAGGGTGGGTAGAAAGGACGAAAGGGACTCCCTGGAAGGATCAAATTATATAACATAACCATGAAAGTGTTTCGGAGTTACCTTCTATCATACCAGGATTCCAGATTACGGAGGGCTTTTTTATAAAGACTTTTCACTTTGTTTGTATGGGAAACAAGTCCCTGAACAGGGACACCCGCCATTATTATTAAAAGATATTTTAAAGCAAACCCAACCCGCTGATGTAAAACGAGTAAAACAGATTTGTTGACGCAGGCCCAGTGCACTTTGTGATCTCACTCCTGAAGTAAGGATATTTTTAGATTTGAAGTGATTTTAAAATTTCATTATCCCTATACATTAAAGTTGTTCATAACAAGACAAAAAGGGGAATGAAAAATTAAAATAGTTACTTAATTTGTAGGAACTTATTCAAATGAGGAGAAGGTTTAGAAAAGAAAAAAGATGGCATACAACAATAATTTTAATAAGCGAAAAAATTGGCTGTGTGAATTACAGTACCTATAATTGTTGTACCGAAACATTCCAGGGTCATATCATTTTGTCGTATTTTATCAAATATATAAGTACAAATAAATATAATAAACAGGACTAATGTAATGTATAACGCGAGATAGGAAACAATACAGCTAGATTAACATTAGCTAAACTTTTTATAGCAAATTGAAAGCATTATCTAGTAGTATTATGTAATTACAATTAAATTAATTGGGAATCATCGCAGCTTGATTACAGTATAAATGTTTTGCTGCACATGCAAAACCGACCCTAGACTAAATTAAAATCCTAGATTATAACCGATTATGGGAATCAATCAGCAAGTACCAAAAGATATTTAATAATTAGTCCAAGAAGTACTCTTATTCGGCCATCCTTAATTACTTCTGGTTTAATTAAGAATACCTTGCAATTAAAATTTAATTCATTTTTCATTATTGCAATCGATGTTTCAAAATTGACTGCAGCCAAAAGTTATTGTATTTATCGTACTTTTTCAACATTCTAATTTGATATGAAGTGGCATATGATAAATTAGAAAAATCGTTCAGAATAAACCTTGTCATTATTCTTAATCCCTTTTGTACCCGTATGCTGGGTGTTTAATTGTGAGATTTAGGGATCGGTGCCAGAATCATGAATATATTTGAAGGTACCAGGCTCATGCCGACACTGGAAGATACAAAAATTCAAAACATACACGAAACGATTTTCAACGAGCAAATGCAAAAAACAAAATCGAACAAAACCAAAAACCAACATTGACGTCAAATTAACAAGTATCACAGTGAATGCATTACATAATAATTACAGTATGAAAATTCTTAATGAACATGAGTATCTGAATATAGAATTTATTTGTATTAGTTGATGTAAAAGTAACTGTTACAAGTAATTCATAATAGCATCAATTCAATTATTGAAATATACATATTGGCAAACTAAATTGTCCATTAAATGCAGCTCTTAAAGCGTGCATGCATTTTAATCATTCTTTATTTTGAACGCTTTGTGGCAGCGGACTAGTTTTCCCTCTTTTAACAATATTGTCTCATGAAAATTCATTTCATTTACAAAATTATCGTACCACAACAGTATAAAAATGCAGTCCTGCCTTTACAAAGATAGAGAAGTAAATTAATGTTATGGCCAAATCCTATATAAATTATTCGTGTCTATTATCGGGCATACAACTAACATCAAAATATAAAAATACAAACATGTTCAATAAGAAAGTTAGATATGAAAGAAATAAATATTTCATTACAAACGTGAAAATCACTTAATTGTACTCTGTGCCTCTATAGGCTGTGTTTACACATTAGATTGGAAGGTTCCACACATTTTTACAAGTTCAAGTAAAAGAAAAAAAAAAACAAAATACATCATATATAAAATCTATGCATAGCTTAATGTTTTATAAGTTATCTTTACAACGAGTTTAATTTAAATTTATTCCTTCATAACAAAATATTACGGGGCACGCAGTGCCGGTGATGCCTGCGTTTTTACTTACTCTGCATTCAAATATATTATTCAATTTGTAATCTTATATCTTATAAATAAAATTATGATGTTATATACAGGGTGCTCTGGTGCTAATCTTGTACGTTCTCACGTTCTTTAGTTATCTTAATTAAATTGATTTATGACGCAAATTTGTATACTCAAAAGTTAAGCGATCGCGGTTTCAGCCCATTCGTTCTACCGCTGAGAAATTTATGTGCCTTTGCCGTGAGTTCAACTTGGTCTTTTGTTCGGCCGCATGCTACCATTGTCCACATTACATCCAACTGCAACAGATATCAATTAGTATCCATCCTTATTCAAGAATGTTTCTTAAAATGTACAAAGCAAAACACAGTTAATTCCTTTTAGAAAATCGAACGCATACATTGAACTTGGAATGCAGACTTCTGATAGAAATTATTTCATATTTTCACTTAATTAGCAAATAGCAACAATAAAATCAAACTCAGCGCACAAAAAGCATTCGATTACTAAAACCGAAACCAGTTATTACACACGTGTTGTCAGTAGAAGGAACGACGTATGGTTAGTGTTTTGAATTTACTCCGAAAGTCTGTTTTAACTGTTTTCGTTTGTACATCGTTAATTGAGACACTGCTCACCTTTGGTGCAGGTTTAGAGTCTTGCTCCATGAATGTAATGCGTTTGACAGCTGCACTGCGAAGACCGTTGACTCGGGATGGGCAACTGGTTGAAGGCACGAACTGCCGGGATAAAGAGGACAGAAAGCTACAATACAACCCAACACACAAACAGACTACCACACCCCAAGCCTGACCATCTCGCACAAATTTAACAGCAGAAAGAAGCTGGGATACTGATTCAGTCTTCCAATACGCGAGCTAGTTGTATCCTCGATAATAGACAGAATAGTCGTTCTTTCTAACAGAAGGTTTTTGCGGACCGCATTTTTATATCTAGTGATTGTATGCTTTGCTGCTGTTACCTTTGTGTAGAGCACCATGTTTCTTAAGTCTAGAAAGACCTACATCAACTGTGTGTGTAAAAACCTATTTGTGTGCATATTCGTTCCATAAGAAGCACGTTCATAATTCAAAGAACTTGTGGCTCACTATCTGTTGCGTAATATTTTAGATTAAAACTATAATAATAAGTAAATAACAGTTATAACTAATTTTTGGTCACGCAATATATACTTATGCGTATGCTATGCATCATTTAACAACACAAATAACAAAATAAAAAAAATCATGCATTTCAAGTATTGAAAAATGCACTAGAACATAACATAAAACGATGTGTTTACAGAATATGTTACGTGCACTTGTTTTGGTCTAATCTTTTTTGGGCCGAAATGCTTAACTTACACAACTGCATGTTAAACATTTCATTTCGTTATAATAAAGAAATAATTTCCAATCGGACTAGATTATTCATTATTTAAAGTGCCATCTTATTTGAATATGTTTGGAATCGTGTCATGCAGTCCAAAAGGAATTGTGCTTTTTAAGAAATAAATAAATTACTTTTTAAATTGTTATACAATAAGTGTAAAAAACGATAAGTATAAAAATAAAAACCAGGAAGAGTATCTACAATTATTAATAAATAAGAAGAAAACAAAAGATTCCATAAGAAATAGAAACGGAAAGAAATTTTGTGTTCATGCAAATTTTGTTGCAAAATCAAGACTGCAGCGTAAGTACGAAGAGTATGGGTAAGTGATTATGGTTAAAGGGTGTAAGAAATAATATTCTTTGGTACGCATTGTTTGGCTAGTGGTGTGGTAAAATATGATCTCCAAAACAATACCAATCCTGTACCTTCGATGAAGATGCCGAGGAAAAGTCCAAGCTTGCTACTCCACCCAAAAGGTCTTTCGCAAATGAATTGGGTGTGCTGAAGAGACCTGATGCGTCTTCGCCCAACGATTTACTCTATTAACAATGCACACACCAAAATTAGTTACCTTGCCTGGAGAAGATAGCAGTATTTGCGCATTGGCGGTTGTATTCACATACGTACAACAGTGCTTCCACCACACGAAACCACAATAACCAAAAACCAAAATATTCAATACATAAATAAATAAATTTAGTACTCACCGGCGTTTCAACGGCAAATGACATGTCGGAGCTGAGAGGAGAATTTGTAGTGGTCCATGCTGGTGCTAATGCCTTCCGTACCTTTTTGTTTGGCAGAATATTTTCTTTGTCGGCAGGAAGCAATGTTTTCCTTTTGCCCGCACTTAAGAATCCACTCTCATTCTAAAAGTTCAGTAAATATTTATGATCCAATCTATTTTAATGTCATTTATATAACTTACGTTAAACATGTCCGCATCTTTCTTCATGATTTCTGTAATATCTTCTAAACGTGTTGGCGTGTCCGGGAGATTTTTAATTGGGCCTGATTTCTTTTCTAAATCAGCTAGAGCCTTTTTGAAAGGAGTTGGTGTTCTGGGCGTGTCGTGATTAAAAATTAAACGCCCTTTGCTTGGAGTCGTTACTTCTGATGTGGATGGTCTTGAATCAACTCTAATAGAGAAGCTATTTGGTGTGGTCAACGGACTATAATCTCGATCCTAAAAATGACCCTCATAATAAAATATAACCAACATGAATAAAGGTAAACTTACGCGTATTCTATTCTTTGTCGGTGTGGTTGTTGATGATTGCGTATTCTTCATTGGTGTCGAAGACGCAACGGCCAAATCAAATGTCGTTAAACTAGGACTATTATGAATCGCAAAGAATTGAGACGGACTGAACGGTGAATCCTTAACGGGCGACAAATTGGTTCCTCTTTGCGGAGTCTCTGTTTTTGAATTGAATAACTCCATCATTTGTAATTCACTGGTGTTTGTTGTATCATAAATTCCACTATCAGCATCGAGAATTTTGCCGTTCATCGCACGCGATTTCCGAAGAATTGCAGGAATCCGTGGCCCAGAAATAGTACTTGCTTTGAAGGATGTCGAAGTTCTTAACATAATTTGACGTTGCACAAATTCCGCATCTTTCAACGGTGTAATTCCAGGAGAATAGAAGTCTCCTATAGTTTCCATGCCAGAATTCATTGAATCTAAAGCAAGGAACCTCATATCTGAGAGGTTAGACGTAGAATCATGAGGTGAATTTGTGGAAAAGACTGCATTTGATGGAGCATTTGGCGAAGGATTTGTAATATTTGAAGACTGACTACTTCCTTGATCCTGCCAATCCTGCTATAAAAAATCAATTTAGAATTGGACTTGGTATACTTATACCATATATGTTTTACTTCAATGTATAGAGACTGTGACTCTGTAGAATATTCATTTCCAGCTGGTTTCTGTAATTTGACCATTTTTCTACCACGGCCTCGTTTGTCCCCATCACGATCAGTCTCGTATTTACGCCGCATAGTAGAATTCCAATGATTTTTGATTGCATTATCAGTGCTAGAATATATATATAATCATGTAGAAACCAAACAAACTAAGTCTTAATCTAAGGAAAATATCAACATACCGCCCGGGCAATAACTTTGCTATCTTCGCCCACTGATTTCCCCATTGCTTGTGAGCCCTGTATATAATATCATCCTCTTGTTCCGTCCATGCTGACTTTTTTATGTCGGGATTGAGGTGATTGTGCCAACGTTCCCGACATTGTTTTCCTATACGTCCGCGTAAATGTTTGGCAATAAGCGTCCATTTCTTTGGTCCATACCTCTTAACTAATTCAATCACCTTTTCATCCTCCTACAAACAAATATCATCTTGTATTTCATTGCAGATCCATGCTCATCGTAGTATAACGATTTGGTGACATGTGTTACGTTCACTTGAGCATTGCTAACAAGGTGGTAGCATAAGGCACCAACTTATTCAACATTTAGCGTTCCATTTGGATGATTCGTGTGTGAACTAATAACATTTGTTGGTTTAGTCAACATAATGTTTAAACACGCACACATTTTTGTATTGAAGTGAACCTGAGATATTTCAATGAATTACATTCTCAATTGCAGCACATGTATCAACATTGGCGAACTAAAAAAAAGTATGGAATGTCCAAAAACCAAATGCAATTTATTAATTACTGAACAAAAGTTGAATGAATGATTCTTGATTAGGTAATGAAGTTATCTTTATACATATTTTGCATGTTTAATCTTGCAGATATAAAGTGTGTATTCAGCTGTACCAGTTAAGATAAGTTGTATAGAAATGCCCTGCATTTCTATGAATCTATAGATATTTACTAAAATTTTAACGGAATGTACTATCAATTATATCAAAGATTGCAAAGTATATAAACATCCTGTTCTATTGCAGCAGTTCTGTATATGAAAAGAAAATCTAACTTTGAAGCTTTCATTTGAATGAATTCAAACAAAACGTTATGGAGTCTAACAAATATTATGTATGTGTTAAAAAATATATAAAGCCATCAATCCACTAACAATTGACATAGGTGTTTGTTAAGAGATTATGTTTCAAAAATGTGCTTATTTTCAAAGCAATGTTATTGGGCTTACTTATTAGGTTCGTGCAAGTGCCGCGTCGTTTGTTGGAATGCCAGTAAGCGATTTCAAATTCTCACGCAAACCTCCAGCTGGAGTCACTAACAACTAATTAAACTTTGTTACATCTGGTTCAGTTTGCACTTCCGCTGCATAAAAATTCTCCTGATGGCAGTTACAGACTGACCCAATTCCCCTACGAACGGTAGCATTCCCTTAAAATACGAATATTTTTTCTGAATTTTGTGAACCCAAATAGATTATAACTAAGAAGACTTATGTGCTTCCTGCCGAAATAAAGAACTTGTGGGTGTTTCTCATATTACAGGATATTTTGATTGTTTAAAATAAGTTTCAAACACATTTTCTTCTTTCTCTGACTTTGTTTGTGGTAAAGAAAATTTCCCCCTTGTGTATGACGCGTTCAACCGTGAAGAAATGTGTATAGTAAATTGTAACTATCCCGGGTATACGAACAGGAACACGTATGCACTTACGTGCAAACCATTCGGAGACATTAAGAAACCCTGAGTTGAACGAGTCCAACCGGAGACCGGTTCTCATGACGCAGCGATGCGGACGAATAACATGAGAAAAAGGGCATTGTACTTCTCTGTCCGATATCCCACGATTCAGTTACTAATGACTCTAATTTCTGTTGTATTAATGCATTGCTGCCACTGATTAATAAATAATGTCCTACCTCTTTGGTCCAAGGTCCTTTGACCAGCGATGGATTCACAACTTTAGCCCATCGCTGTTGGCATTGAATATCTGAGCGATCCGGAAAAAATGTAGCGATAATATCCCATCTTTCCTTGTTCTCCTCGACCAGAAGCTTCAAATTGGCATCTTCTTCCTTGCTCCAGCGGCCTTTGTTAATTTGCTTCTTCCCGCGATGGTTATTTAGTTCATCATATAATCCCGATTCATCGGAATCCTCATTTGCGCTGTCTTCTGAGTCGATGATATCGCGCTTGGTACTGTAATGACAATTAAAACAAATTTATAGCAAGTGTTTTACTGATGTCCAACCAAATCTATTAAGAAGAGCCATTAAATCATTTCAGAATTAAACAGATACGATCACCCTTAATTTTTGAGTTCTCATGCATAAACGATGCCCCCTCCGAGTTATGTTGTTCCCATCGTAGGAAAGCACATGGTCCAACTACGACCCATAATCCAGAGGACAAGGTTTTAAAGTGCAACACTCTGGGAATGCGTTTCTATTTTGGTTCTATTATGCAATCTGTCTTCTAACTGGGGCGATGCTTATGCACAATGCACATACATGCTTCTTCTCACACTCTACCTCCCCTGTGTAATAATTCTTTGATTCGTACCTGTCTTCATCTCACGCTCGGGATGTGCAAGGGTTGAGAGTATGAGAAATTAAAATTAGGGGAGACACACACTTGGCTTGACCTAGTGAAGCCAGGATGGATGAACATGATACAGTTTTGTATGGATGTGAAATGCTTCGATCTTAGTGAGAATAAGAAAGAAAGAAAGAAAGAAAGAAACGAGGGAGAAAAAACTCTAGTAATCTATTAAGCGCAAATTGAATTGATTTAGGTCAAACATGATGCCAATACTCAGGTCTTTATACGAAGTGCATATAAACAACGATGGTATCAAACGGAAACGTAAAGTCTAGCCCTTTCTTCGGCGTCTGCTGGCGGAAACGCATTCAAGGGTGAATACAGGAAGAAGGTTCTTACTTTTGCATGTCAAGCATAACTTCCATTTCCTTCTTTGTTGAGTGGACAATGGACAAAAAACGTGAAAGCATTTGCACCGCAAGATGCAATTAAGTCAAAAGGGAAATTAATAAAATAAAAGTAATATTAACATAATTACAATTCGAAATAAATTCAAGCTGTCATCAAAAAACAATTCCAAAAATCTAATTCAATTGACAAGACACTATGTTTTTTCTGCACTAATGCATCATCAGGTGCAGAGCAAAGTCCATTAAACCCGCAATAGAAGAAGGCTAAGAAAAGTGAAAAGTTCAATATACCCTGGTTGAGTGGATACACAGTTAGAATATCAACCACTCCAAATATTGTGCTCCCTCACCGCAAGTGCACACACCGGCATCTTGCAGGTGCAAAGTACGTTTACGTTTGAAGAATGTCCAACACAAACATATGCTACGTCAAGATGTTCGCGGCACGCTCCAACTCGCGCCTCTTTTTACATTATTTCAACCATTACGACGTGTCCTAATACAACATGTGGCGTCTTATGGGAGCACCCTTTGCCTCTTACCCTTATAGTGTAATTAACTTCCTTATCTAACATTTATTATTTATAAGTGCCGACAGAAGGTACACGTAGGAATACAACGAGAGTAAGCAACAAAAAGCAAAAGTAAAATGAGTATTAGAGACCAGAATTTCAATTTAGAACGAGGCTTCCTTATTTATTTTATTCCAGGTTTGCTGTGCCATTCGCAAAGACGGTAGAAGCACGCGGAATTTAAAGAATAGACCCCTCACACATTGTTAAGTATTGAGAAGAAAGCATTACACGAAATTGATCGAATTTGAACAGCTGGTTCTTACGGCACGCGACCGTCTTGTCTTTTGCATCTTGCGTTACGCCATCCAAGGGGAACAATTTCATTATTAACATAAAGTTACACTCGGCAGGACGTATTGTTACAGTTTTCCTAAGGGGGGTGTGCAAGAAGGTAAGAACCTCGAAATTGAAAGGAAATCTAAATCTAGAAACCTAAACATCTGCTCGGAAATAATTCAGAAATGTCACAAGTCGTGCAACGCAAAAAATGCTAATGAGCAATTTATTACAAACAAATCATACGTCTACAAACATTTTAAATGGATAATTTTGAAACAAAATAAAAATATATAATATTGGAATGAAATGGAATCTTACTCACTTTCTGGGTAGGTTGCGTAATATGCAAACATAATAGACGTATAAATTATCGATCAAACCGTGGCCTATAGCAGATGCTATCGTCGTAGCCAAAGACCACCTGCCTTTGGCGTGGACGCGATTCGAATAGTGGGCACATCAAGCCCGCATCCAACCCCAACTTCGCTATCATTTTATACACGCACTGTAATGGCACATTACGCATGGTGCGTGCGCGCATTGCAATTATTATCGATGTACATTCACGTGTACATCTTAATCCGTTAGAACACCCCATCCACGCAATTGTGAATAGTACTCCTCTAGAATAACAAATCGTTTAGCTCTGTTGTCCTATACGAATTCAAATGAGATTCAAGTCTCAAAGAGTAGAGGAGATGATGAAACAGAGAAAGGAATTAAAATGCAACAACTCATTTACTAAATTTGTGTTTGGAATTAACAAGTATTTGCCGAGTTCATCTTCAATACAAAAAAAAACATGAGCCCCTTACTTCATTGAAGACATTTAAAAATTTAAAACCCAGGTGAAGAACGGCAAAGAGGGCAAAAAGGTAACTTTTCATGTAATTGTCCAAAACCAAGAACCACCTTTCCGGATCCGCCTTTCAGGTAATATCTACAAAGTTCGCAATGCAAAATTCGGGAATCCCCCTTTCTCGTGAAATGTCTTTGCGTCATTTGCTCGGGCTGATTTCTCATGACGACAAATCCGCAGGGCGAACAATGCACGTCGATTGTCGCCTGGCATAAAAAAGGAGCCCGACCACCCTATTATCGGAACGTAGCGACTTTATCTCTCCTTCTCGCACCATGCTCACTCACTTTTGCTCACACGTCAGTCAGCATATGCGTATACGAGTGACAGCTGCAACCCCATGTGTGAACCACCAGCGGGTGCACTGCACATACATTGCAGGGACGTGTCATGACACGAAGAGGAAAAGCCTCACGAGAAGGAGAGTCACCGACGATGCACCATGCATAACAACAGCACAATAGGCCCAAACTGAGTGAAATCGACGCGTGGGGTTGCGCGCCAAACATCTGTACCATTTTATCCTATGTCCTAGGCTACACAGAGAGCGCGCGCTTTTTTAAGGCCAAACCTAATGTGGGAGACAAAACAATGTCTATTCTAAGAATCAAATGATGATGACTTTAAAATAATCCTTTTGAAGATGGACAGAACAACATACACACATTGTGAGATGAAATTAGAATATGCCCAGGACAGGTTGTCTTCCCAGGCTTGTTTTGCTCACTAGGCAGAAACAAGACCCGTTCTGAACGTAGGGTTCTTCGAGTCGAAGGACTTGGAATGTAATGCAGCGACGAATTGCCACCACAAGAGAATATTTTTAACTCCACTGTTGGCCTAACGTGCAAGCGCACTTCTTAAGGGCGGCAATCAAAAAAACCACTATAACAAATAAACAATAAGTGGCAGTATGTAGTACCACTCAGTTTCCTAAACAAAAATAAACACCAATTGATGCAAGATTGTATACTACGCAATTCAGATGAAAATATACAAAGTCGACAGAAACTGTTCAACCTGTTTAATGTAGATGACGGTAATTAAAACCAATACATTGCTTACAGTAACAACTGTACATTTCTTTATTGCATTGCTTAAGCTAGGATCTTGTGTCAATAAGTCGTACTTCTGAATACTGCCATGCATACTTCAGCAGGAAGCACTAATCTAATCTTATTGCTTTTCTCGTGAAAAGTAGACAAGTTAAATGATTCACAATAAATGATACGTCATTCAAATTAATTTGTGTCGCTCCAAATAAATTAAATGCTAATTGCATTCGAAACGTACGTCGTTTGTTTAAAGTATACAACGCCTGTAGGGCTTAGTTCCGAGTTATGAAGAACGTTTTCATTAGTTTCACAATATTCATTGCCAGGCGAACAAGTCCGGCACAATGTACTCTAGGCGTATATCGTGCGGCTTGTTATACAATTCCAACTGGGTATTGCAGTACAGTCACCACTTACTTTTCATACGCTGTTTGATGTACGTTATAAGCCATATCCAAGTGTAGCCTGCCCTTGGCGCACGAAACAATCACACAACACAATAGACGAGACACACGGCGGATAAGGTCCTACTAGCTAGCCTTTGCCGACATGAACGATTTTTTGAAGTCGAACAAACAAGAAGCTCCTTCGAACCCAACTGCCGCGTCCACGCGCGCCTCGAACTCTCCAAACGTAGAATGGCGATATGCGATGCCAATCGAGAAATGTCGGATGCCATCGTGGGATCGGCGGATGTGGAGTGCACAGCAAAGTACATAGGGTACGAAGGACAACTACATAGAATCCGTCGATCGCTTCCGAACATTTTGTATTTATAATTCTTATAACAACAATAGTTATTACCTTGCAATAGCTTGATTATTGTTGTCCTTGCAATAAGGCTCATTGTTGGAGGATATATGAAATTAACCGTACCATACGAATAAACTGTACAAATGATTAGAGCGTATCTTATCTTATTAAATACACCGAAACAATATAAAGTTTTAGGTGGAAATTGTGTTTACAGTTATTAAGATGAATGTTGTATGAAAGTTAAATAAAGTTAATGGCAAAAAAAAACAGGTGATCTTTCTAGTTATCTTTTATTTTATGAAGTTTGAATTTATGCAGGCAACCAATCGTATGGTGATTTCTTTGAATTAAAGTCATGATTAATGTAACATTTGAAATATTAATCAAAATAAAAAACAAATAGCAATGACCATTATAACAATGTGGATCTATATTTGTAATTTAGTCTGAATTTGTTTAAGCGCAGGTATAGATTTAATTCTGTTATTGTAGTAATTATATTTAATTCGGTTAGGGCAACTAATATTTTATTAGACTTTTTGTGTACAGAGACACCTATTAATTGTGGAGCAAGCAAAAAATCGTAAATAACCGAAACAACCCGAAAATAATTTTCGTAAATCACCTAACCCCAAAACTGATAATTTAAGTGGTTAAGGTGACTTTCAGTAATTCTTAAATGAAAATTGCAAAATGTTTACAGTTTTCATCATGCGCGTTACTTATAAAAACGTAGTGATTGTATAATTGTTCGTTGAGTCCGACTTCAGAATGGCACGATTAGTTTACCGTAGTTATTTAAAAACGCATATTTCAAGAAAAGCTATCTCAATTTGTGCAACCTACAACAGACTGTTCTCAAACAAAGTGATATCACTTGAAGTTAACAAATTTGATGTAATTGACGAATTCACAGCCAACCTTATACATGAGAAGGCTTTAAAATGGGAGAACTATAAATTAAAGAAGAACTTCAATTTAACTTGTTCACTATTGAAACCAGTGCAAGCAAAATTTCCTATAAATGACAAATCACAGATATCTTTAGACATCCATTTCTTAGCTCTGATTAAAAATGGAAATCAGAAAGATATAGAAGAGTTTATTAAAATGTGTCAAATGAATGATGTGTGTCCATCTGTTTCCAACGCTATCACTTTATTAGAAGCCAACTCCAGGTGTGCAAATATTAACATAATACAAGGACTGAAGAATTTATTTGGTAAAACCAATGTATGTTTTGACCACTATTTAGCTGAAGCTTATTGGATAAATGGAGAGATATTAAAAGCTTTACCATTGTTTGAGGTAGTATATGATGAGAATCCATCATTACGTAGGAAAGTGAGATTGATGTTAAGGTATTTAATTATTGATTTAACTACACAAAGTGAAGCAGTTCTAGTCAGCATTATAAAATTTAGTGAGCAATTGTTTATTACATACAATGATCCATATCCATTAACATGTGTATGGCAGGCATGTTTTATTAGTGAATGGTATTCAGATCAGAAATTAGCACTTAATTTACTTGAAAGAAATGAAGGCTTATGTGTAGCTGTCGTTGGATCTTTACCTCATATAGTGACAACTTCATTAAAGGAACACCAAGTTGAGGTCGTCTACAGACTGATGGAGTTGTTGATCAAATATAATATGAAGACACAATATTCTGCTATCCTAGTATCACTTTTTAACTACAAATGTAAGTATTCTGGTGAAAAATGTTGCAAAATATAGTTATTGATTTATTTTCAGTCTATATTGGAGACTTGAAAAGTTGCTCTGAAATAATTCAATGGTCAGTGACTTATGATGTTATACTTCCTAATATCATACATCAAAGATTCCTAATGTTACTTTTAAGAAGGAAGAATATTGATGATGTAAAACCAAACAAAGCTCCAGAACCAAGAATAGAACTAAAATTTTAGTTCTTTGGCATGAATATGTCAATAAATGAGTGTAAAGACATTATAAATTTTTTATTTTACTTTTTGACTGATAATGCTTTCAATTTGGTATTGAGTTAAAAATTATTCATAAATATCTGATATAAGGTGTTCTATATAGCAAGGAACATATGTTTGTGCATTTGAGGTGTTCATAAACACATCAACACTCTGATTCATAATTGAATTGGTGTATTGTGTTTTAGGCACTTGGAAAGCAGGCATAAATGCAGCACCTCTGACCTTGTCTCCAATAGTTGGTTTATTAGCTCGATCCATACTAACATATTTACATGGCCTCCATTCAGGCCACTTTTCAAAACCACCTTGATGTGACCCACCCTGCCACTTACTAGGACAATTAGGTATCCATGGCGTGAGTATTTCAACTTTCTTTTTCTTATTCCGATTCAAATATAAACCAACACTTGGAATTGGCTTTTCCGCGTACGGACTTCCTTTCTCAAAGTATGGTTCGGGATAGCTGGCGGTTATATAAGGTCCATTTAAGATTTCCCCATATTGTTTGTATTTCGGTTTTGCACCATATCGATCAGCTCTATGAAATATCAACAAGTTACAAATTAGACAAACCGAGATGAAAAAAAAAGTTACGAATGTATTGGATATTTGTTAATTCCAGAATTAGCATAACCAGGTCCACCAATTTTCCCAGAACGTCCTATCATGTTTGGAGGTTCACGGACATAGATTCGTGGGTATGCTTTTGGACTAAATGCTACTGTTTTCTTTGTGAAAGTTCCAAATGTATCGCCGGGAGTGCTGTGCTTTTTGGGAACGAAATTTAAGATAAATGGTATTTTAATTTTCTCGGGCTTGCTGAAACACTTTTAATTAATATATTTGCAGATACTTAGGAAAGTAGAAACCTTTTCTTTCTCACTATTCCTTCACCGATGAACAGTCGTCGAAATTGGTCATCAAAGTAGCCGTGTTGAGTGCCGTCCTTTATTTTTCTTCCCGTTCCCAAAAAATTCGCTCCTTTGAAGTAGCTGCGCTCTAAAAGAAATCATATTCTTTTCGAATTAAGTGTCAATACATTTAACCAGTCCAATTATAGAGCATAACACTGCCTAGTTGCTCACTTGCGGAAAAATATCCTTTTCCATTCATATACCCTAAGTCGGAAAATAAACCCAATCGCTCGATATCTGGTTTCCCAAACTGATTCCCCATCCATGTCTGACTCATCTTGCCAATATGAATGAACAGATTAATTTATCAATATATCAACCTTTTTTGTGGTCAAAATATATTTACTAATTTAATTCATAAATGACATTACCACAACTCTCATCATTATTACAAAATAACGCTTAATCACCGTAGCATGAATTTCCATAACAACGTGTACAAGAAGGTGATATAAATAAAATAGGAGACGAAATAGAATATATTAATCAGTTGCTTTGAAGTGGTTGGTATCAATTGTAGTGTAGATGTGTCCTTCCATTTGGAGAAATTCAATTGCCTTACTAAAAACAAGCTTTCCTCTTATTAAAAATCACCTTATGGCATTTAAATTATATGATAATACATACTGCACTTCAGAATGTTGATTGTTTGAGAAGTTTGACAACAATGAATTCAAATGTTTTCCATTCTGTGAATTATCACCCTTGAATAAATTGAGTACTTTCTGTTGAATTGGAGTGAAATTGCATCCATGATTATTATCATCATACATGTGGCTCATTGTATTGGCAAGTGATGCACTTGGATTTGTAAAACTTCTTCCTGCATCCTGTAATCCAGAAGACTACAAATCACCAATGTAAAGAAACTTGTTCTAATGTTCAACAAACCGAATCTTTTGACATCTTTTCTGCTGCATATCTTGTATGAATAACTTCCAATAAATGGGTTGTGATCATATTTGGATTATCAACTGGTACCATCTTCAATACCAGTAATGTTTTCTCATTTTCATTCACTCGAACAGAACCAAACACTTTGAGGTATCTGCCTTCCTTAACTGGAGGTAGATTATTCACTGTGTCAGACTGCCAAAAATTTGCAACTTATCAGCAATACTTATTGCAGGTTTAAAGTACTTACAGCATCAGAATCCAACCATAAAACTGCTTTGATTGATCCAGTGTGATCTTCAACAGTATAAGTTGCTTTTATTGTTGATACATTGTAATCTCGAAGTATACCAACAACAGAGACCTGTCATTATATAATGAGACAGATTATGAAAATACTAATTATGATATCACTTACAATCTGTGCCTTAAAACCAAATAAACTAAACTCTTCAGAACTGCAATTCATTAACTGCCTTACACAAACTGGTACAATACTCTGCATTCTATTTTGGTTGCCACCCTGAAAAGAGCAAATTATATATACATATATTTATTTCCAACTAAAAGCGTTATTGTGCAATATCAATAACCAATAGTTAATGTGCTTTGATTATTACTTTGGCCTTGGTCGGCGTATCCGGGGCGTTCCCATTGTAAAATCCAGCACTCACTAAAATCAAACAGAGAAGCGTGGAATACGAAACAGTAATGATTTTTAAGATACAACAACTTACTAGTAGAACTATCAAACATCTTGGAAGTATTTTTTGATAGATTTAAACAAAAATTTATTTAATTACGAGATAATGTGAAAGCGAAAGACGCAAAGGCCTGTGAACAACTGAAATGGTCATAACCTGATAAAATAATTGGCGCGAAAATGAGTTTGACGTTAACCCCGTTTACCGCCTTTCTCAACAATTCAAAGTAGTTTTACCCAGTTTTACCCACAGCGAAGATAAAACCATATCATCTTTGATCCGCAGAATCCAGGTGATCGATGTTATAATGATAATATAAGATTCAAAATGAAAATGCAGCATTTTTCAAGTTTGTCAACAAAACACAATCAGTACAAGTCATATTACTCAAAGTACAGTAAAACAACACTATTACTATTAATTTACAGTACATTTATTAAGATCTCACCAAACAACCCGCTCTGGGTGATAAAAATGGGGTTAATGAAGAAAAAATAAAATCACAAGATCCATGTTTCTTCACCGTTTTTACCTAAAACTCTGCAACACAGATACATTTGAGGTAAAATGTAGAGATTTTTACATGGCCCATACTGTTTATATTGTATATTATAAATTCTCCTCACTCTTATTCAACTATGAAAAGTTGAATAAATTATAACACAGAAGGTCTTATTACAACACATATAGTTGATTAAATATTTTCAAAATAATTTAATAGTTTAAAATTAAAGATTAGGGTCTCGGTTTTTTTGGTAAGGATCCAAACGCGGAAATTACCGTGGCTTTTGTGCCAGTTGCACTATTTGTTAAGGAAGGCTGTACTAAACCAGCAGGTTTAATATTTCCAACAGTATTACCCCCTGGTTGGTCCCATTTGCTCTTCCTCTTCTTGGCATCATCTTCTTGTTTCTTAGTTCCAGATACAAACTCAACTTTAGATTTGCGTTCCTTTTCCCTCTTATCCATTTCAGTTTTCTGAACTTTAGCAAGTTCATCAAAGTATGATTCTTTGTTCCACTTGTGAGGGTCATAGATAGCAGGAGGATAATTTGTACCTTTAACAAACACATACACATTTGACCATAAATAGAAATTGGTGTTCAGTATTAAATAATACCTAATTCATTTATCCCACAAAATGAAATCAATTTTTCATAAATACTTGGATTTCTGAAGTCTTTACGTCTCTGAATTATGTCATTCATGTCTAGGGCACTTCTTTTCATTTTTTCATATAGTTTTGTAAACTTTTCTTGAACTTCTGGTGCACATTGTCCAGCAGGTTCTGGTGGTAACTGTATACCATCTTCATCAATTGGTTCCAATTCCATGGACAATTCCTCTGGTATTTCGGTAATAATCACTGTTGTTGGTGTTTCAACTGAATCATCTGGATTATCATCATCAGAGACAACAGTATCATCATGATACGAAACTAACTTTGCAACTCGTGTGGTGATTGTTGACTGAACGGGTGTAGAAGGACGCGATGTTGGAGTCGACTTTTCAGGAGTACTTTGAGGTGTGTTAATTGTAACGGATCCAGTATTTTCGGATTCGTTTATATCATCTTCTCCCTCAGAATCGGTATATGTTGCAGTTAATGATGCTAAAGCCATACTTAGAATCCGATTATAAAATCTTTATCCTGGCTTGGAAGTCTTGACGTATGTGTCCAGAATAAGAAAAACGCGAAAAAGCAAAACACAACTAAGTGAGGTTAAACCCATAAGAGTAATACCTGAAGCTGGGTGCATAAACCAGGGTGAATAAGTGTGAAGTCGGCTGAATTTATTGGAGGATAGTGGGGAGGGCTAGGACCGTTCTGATACTTGTCACGAATTATTACTTTAAAATGGATTACTTCATTTATAAAATGCCAAAGAAGATTCCAAAAGCATTTGTTTGGACTAGCTCCCTTGCAGCTGGTGTTGGAATTGCTTGCCTTATCAAGTATTTTAACTTTCTTTCATATAATATAAATGTATTAAAACATTTTGATTGTCAGGGAATGGACTGGCGGTACACGCTATCCAGCTAATATAGATGCTAAGAACAAAGTTGTTTTAATAACTGGTGCCAATACTGGAATAGGAAAAGAGACAGCTTGGGAAATGGCAAGGAGAGAAGCAAAAGTTTACATGGTATGCAGGAATATACAAAAATGTGAGAAGGTAAATTCATTAGTTTAATTGAATGATATCCTTTTTGGCATATTATTCAATATTGCTATTCATAAAAGAGAATTCTTTCAGGCTAGAGAGGAAATTGTTTTGGACACAAGGAATAAATATGTTTATTGTCAAGCATGTGATTTAGCATCACTTGCATCCATTGAAAACTTTGTCAAAGGGTTTAATAACAAGGAAGAGAAACTTGATGTTTTAATAAACAATGCTGGTGTAATGCGGGTTAAAAAACATACAAAGACTCAGGATGGTTTTGAAATGCAACTTGGTATTAATCATCTTGGACATTTTTATCTTACAAATTTGTTAATGCCAAAATTAAAGGTAATATAAAATGCCACATTTTATGCTTATTATACTGATGTTCATTTTGGTTATTGTAGGCTGCTTCAAGTGCAAGAATAATTAATGTTTCAAGTGTAGCACATTTAAGTGGAACTATCAATAAAGAAGATTTAAATTTGGAAAATAAATATGACCCAGGGGCTGCATATGCTCAAAGTAAACTTGCAAATTTATTGTTTACTAAGGAATTAAGCAAACAGTTGGAAAATACCAATATAACTGTTAATGCTGTACATCCTGGAATTGTTGATACTGAAATAATAAGGCACATGAGTTTTTTTAGCAGTTGGTTTTCTACAATATTATTGAAGCCGCTTGTTTGGCCGTTTATTAAAAGTCCTAGGCAGGGATGCCAAACAATAGTATTCTTAGCTGTTGATCCTGAATTGGAAAAAATAACTGGCAAATATTACAAGGATTATCAAGTAACACATGTGTCTCCATTAGTTCAAGATGATGCCTTATCAAAGTGGCTCTGGCTTGTAAGTGAAAAGTGGACAAGAGCAAAATTTCAACCCACTTAAATTAATATTACTCTGCTACAGCATAGATTAATTATTGAATTGAATAAATGTGGAAATATTTGCAATATTATTATTAAGAAGTTTTGATGCATGCCAGTGTAGACCAACATTATCTTCCACTTTATTGTACTTCTGTAACCCTTCGAACCCATGTGCCCCGCTGTCGCTGACTTATAGTCAGATCTTACCGACTGATTTACGAAGTTGGATAATATGTTACTCTTAATCATTTTGTAAACATATTTATTTCCAAATTATAAAACATTATCACGTTCTTGTTGGAATGGTGTGGTACCGCAAATATAAGAAATGTTTAAAACTTATCGTGGTATCCGAATGGGAGCGTTCTACTTAAAACCGAGGAGAGGTCTGCAACCTCCATAACATACGGTCCAGTGGTGAAAGGTCGGGTATGGTGTCATCACGGTACACCACGAAAATTTATGGAAGTGAAGAGCTAAGCCCCGATAATAAAAAGGATTTAAAATCCAAAAATAGGACGGCACTCCTTTCTCGGGGTTGAAACTCAGGAGGTCTCCCAAAAAACAAATATTAAATTAACCAGTGAACTGATGTTGTTGTGGCACCAAATGTGTCTGAAGAAGAGCTTTGTGGCTGGGTACATACCAATGAGACAGCAGTTCGTCCTCTCAATTCTGAGTTATAAATAAATGTGATAATAAATTGTAAGTTCATCCGGTTTTTAATTTATTAGGTTTCATTGATTTAACCGAATTAAATTCGGATGTATGCATAGGAAACTTTATTACAATAGAGTCCAATTAGATGGGGAATATATATAAAATATTGGGTGCTATAAATTTCTGACAATTATTTCGAAATTTGAGTTTCGTATCTAGTTGATCAATCGATACTTTTGTTGCCAACCGTCTCCGATAGCTATTTTTTGTCTTCCCCTGCCACTCGGACATCTCCGTCAATTCTTGCCATCAGATTTACGTTGTTATTTTGCATTATTTGTAAATAGTAAACAACATGGCGGCATATTTGCTATTATGTGCATAATTAATGGATAGATGATGGTGTAAATTTTGTGTTTACATAAATCTATTCACCATCTGATATAAATAAATATCACAGTTATAATGAGTAGCAATCATTTACAATCTGCCAGTGCTTGCGGCACTTCAAGCAATCGGCTTGGCGAAATCACCCATTTGGAACAGTTTTCAAACAACTTCGCATCGTTGTTTCTCAGCGAAGAATATTCTGATGTAGCGTTAATTATCGAGGGACAGCGGCTGCATGCTCACAAGGTAATTCACATAGCAACATTTGAATGTTGATTATTTAATAAATTTGATGACAGGTTATACTTGCTGCTCGGAGTGAATATTTCAGAGCTTTACTTTATGGTGGGATGAAGGAGTCTACTCAGGCTGAGATTGTAATGCCTGATGCTGGTCTTGCTGCATTTAAAGCTCTTCTCAGATACATTTACTCTGGGCATATGTTTTTAATATCTATGAAGGAGGATGTTATACTTGAGACATTAGGTTTAGCTCATCAGTATGGATTTCAAGATTTGGAAGCAGCCATATCTGACATTCTAAGACAGTTGTTAGCATTGAAGAATGTGTGTGCAATTATTGATACAGCCCGCTTATATGGAATGCAACAGTTAGTGGATGTGTGTCATTTGTTTTTTGACCAAAATGCAACAGAAATTTTAAACCATGAGTCATTTCTTAATTTATCACAACCTTCACTAGTAGAACTTTTAAAGAGGGACTCATTTTTTGCTCCTGAAGTGGAAATATTCAATGGTGTAAGCAAATGGAGCAAGCATAATGAAAATAAGAGTGATGTGGTGATTGATTGTGTCAGGTTATCACTAATGACTATCACTGATTTGTTATCTGTGGTACGTCCGGCGGATTTAGTGAAACCGGATACCTTACTCGATGCAATTGCTGAGAGGACTAGTGCTAAACTTAGCAATTTGCCGCATAGAGGACAGCTGAGTATGTACTGTGACTTGAGATTATGCACCTTGTTCATACTTTTAAAACAAATTTCAGTTTTGAATGAAAATGTTGCAACCCAGGGACATGGTTCCAAGGTTATTTCTGGTGAATTAATGGATGCTTGCATCGATGAAGACAGCTACAATTACGACTTAGAGAGGGGATACACAAGGCATACCATTGGTATACCAGATCAGTGCATTACAGTGAAGTTAGGAAAGCCTTCTATTATCAATCACATACAATTATTACTTTGGGATCGTGACAATCGTTCCTATTCATATTATATCGAAGTATCCCTGGAACTCAAGGATTGGGTACGTGTGATCGATTATAATCAATATTCATGTCGTTCTTGGCAGAATTTATATTTTGACACCAGAGTGGTACAATACATTAAGATTGTTGGTACGAATAATACATCAAACAAGGTAGGGAACAAGGTTTGAAAGATGTCACTTCGTTATTTTAACGATTTGTTTGTAGGTATTTCACTTAGTATCAATACAGGCAAAATATATTGAATCAATTCCAATGCTTGTCAATGACGTGCTTTGCCCAACATGCAATGTAGCTACTCTTGAAAAGTCGGCGTGTGTTATTGAGGGTGTGTGCCGATCTCGGAATGCGCTCTTAAATGGCGATATCAAGCATTACAATTTGGAATCTGGATACACTTGCCATCAAGTCGGATCGGGGTCAATTTTAATCCAGTTGGGTCAACCGTACATGCTTTCCAGTCTGCGGCTTCTGCTCTGGGATTGCGACGATAGGAGTTACAGCTATTATATTGAATCATCTGTCAATATACGCGACTGGGACTTGCTGATTGATCGCACAAGAGAAAGATGTAAATCTTGGCAAGTTGTTAGATTTCCCGCCCACCCAGTTGTATTCATTAGAATCGTTGGAACGTATAATACAGCAAATGAAGTGAGTATTGAAGAACAGTATCTTCCATGGGTTAAGTTGCCGATTGCACTATTCTAGGTTTTTCATTGTGTACACTTTGAATGCCCATCTTCCACGGATAATGAAGAACCAAGCAAATCAGAGTTGAAATCGACGCAAAGTGGTAGCACGCAAACAAGCGTGCGCGACGTGGAGAGCAATAACAATGGTGTGGCAAGGGCGTTAACACCGAGTGCGGATGCAGCACAATCCACTGAGACTGCTACTGAAGCAGAGGAGGTGCAGTATGCTTGGGCTGATGCGACTGATTAAAATACTCGTATCGTAAATGATTCATCGGGTATCCGGGAGCTTAACACTTTCTGTTTCTAGTCACAGTATGGCCAATTCAATGATGCATAAGAATTGCGTTCATTTCTTTACTGCATATTGACAATGTCGCTGCAATGTACATTCTGATATAAAACATGAATAATTGTTTTATAATGGCATAGTGATATTGTTTGTTGGTTGAAATTAATGTAATTGCAATAAATGGTAATATGAAGTGTAAGTGATAATTAGCATTTATTGTTCTATTACACTTACAACTCTCAACTGGTCAATAGCAATCATACTACCCAATTTAGCGATTGAGTGTATTTTGGGTCAAAGTGTTGTCTTAATAAAAATTATAAGTTGCTATTACTATGCACGTGGTTATTCCAATTATGCGTCTAGAGATATTAGGTTGCCCGAGTCGTTCATGCTGGATGCCGGACAAGGACACTCGGTGGAGATTCCATGAGAGAGACACCACTAGTAGAACCTGTTATGTAAAACAAGTTTCGTAACTGCGGTCGCGAGAGGAGATTCCATCCGCTGAATTAAGGTGTGCGCGGAGTCCACTGAGTTTTCTCGGCTTTACCTTGCGCGCACAATACAAAGACAGCGGAGAGACACAGCATGCCACATGGGAGAGGTGAGCTGTGCTAGTTTAAGGCGATAGCAGGCCAATACCCACGCGCATTTGCTATAGTTGTTTTTGCAGCTGATGAAAACGACGACGAGTTAGTGCGACTTTCAGTAACTCACATACATACACAATCCAGTGATCATTTAAGATTTCCTTATCTCCTGACCTACACACATGTAGCACAGTGATTTTGACCGCCATAGTGTCAGTAAAAATAGCTAGCGTTATGATGACGCAATCCATTTTCCGGAATTTTCGCAGAAAATCCTGGTTATGATGCGATGGTCACATTTCTGCGCAGCTCGCGAGGAGTCGCTTGTTTTGGATTACTTCCAAGATATTCCCGAGCTATTTGTTCGGATACGAAAATGGTCTCCATCATTTGTTAGCAACTGTCGCACTCTGGCTTGAAAATAAAAGTCGTCTTTAAAAGCATATCACGAACTGTGGCGCATTATTGCAATGCTTAGGTGCTCTGTATCAAAATATGTAATCGGATTTACATAGAAAGAGAAAGCATGACGCATGTCGGCGTACTTGCAAACGCCATCCCGGCGATCATAGGTTGAGTACGTTGTACGTGCGGTTGCCTCCAGTCGGTGCCACGTTCAGCCGCGGAACAGGTTTGAACGTTTTCTTTTTGAAATAAATCCGGACGGCGCGAACGTAGAAGCGAGATGGACTGAGGGAGATTCCATGCAGCCGCACGTGGGAGGGGAGAGGAAATCGCGCGCCCTGAATGACTAGCAACACTCAAGTGAGCCCGCACTTGCGGAAGCGGCGTGTGCGCGAAGGAGAGGCCGGAGGAGATTCCGACGTGCGAGAGCGAGAAATGTTCAGCGGCCTTTACAAGTACGTCATGCGATTGTGATGCGGCAGGCTACGAAGCGTGTGGTGCGACGCAGAGTGCGATACAGTGTGGATCTTGCGGTGGTGCGCGGAGTGCGGCGGCAAATGCGCGAGAGAGTTGGTGGAATAACTGAAATGGAACAGTAAACATGGCGCCGCGCTAGTCAGCATATCGCATCGAGAGTGTCGTGGAGTCGAGCCGTCGTCGCGTATACGCAGCGCGAACATCCTGGCGGTAGGTTTTTCATTGTTTTGTTTATAATTTCGATTTCGTTCCGCTCGCCCCCCACGTCCCTTGCGTAGCTAACGCGCGCGAGTGCTTCGATGAATCACTGTGTTTTCGTGCAGCGCAGCCGTGCAGGGCCCTGGGTGGAGGCGGCAACGGGCCCAACGCAAACAAGTGCCAAAACAACCAGCGCGTCTCATGCGAAGGCAGTGCGTGCGGCAGCAGCGAATGCGCTTCGAGCGTGATCATCACAACAAACAACGCAACGCAGCCGTCCCGGTTGGGGCATTTAAACAGACTTGTAATCGCGCACGCAATCGCGACAACCCGAACGCTGCGCGCCGCCGAGCACACATCAATGGGAATTATTAAATTAGTAACGATGCGTCGTGATTGGTAACGGCGCGGTGTGCGGCGAGAATTTGGTGCGTAATTTCGGCGTGCGTGTGCCACTGTGTCTGTGCCAAAGTTAAACGATGCGCCAGCGGACGGCAGCTGGACGTCGCAGTGCCCCGTCGTAAGCAGGGAAACTCGCGCACAGCGATTGGATTTGCTCCAGGCAGCGCAGCAGGTGAGCACCAGAAGCCCAAGCAGCACCCGCTCTGCGATTCGAATTTTGCACGGTATTGTACTTTGGCGCCGTGTTGACTATCGCTTTGGCGTCATACGCTGTCTGCTGTCTCGCAGCCTCCCACTCTGCGTTCGCGTCGTCGTGCGATCAGTGTTACATGCGAGGCATTCACATTCCTTCGTCTCTTGGCCAAAATAGAGTCGCCAGCTCGTCCGCCCGCTTGTCGCGGAATGTGTGCACCTAAATTAGTTAATGAAAAATCAGTTGGCAAAAATTTCAACTATCTCCTGGGGGGGCGGCTTGCCAGTTTCAGGATCTGCACCTAATCCGACGTGACTGGTGACCATCGCTGGGTCCAGCCCATTGGAGACAATCGGAAATACATGTCAAATAGTTACTTGCGTGTGAAATGTCGTGTTCAATGCCCGCCTCATTGACGATCCGGTACTCGCTCACTCGACAATAATACATACTTCAAGCGTGTATGTGTGACGCTCTATCTGGTCGCACATAAACTGCTAACATAATTCCGTAATCGAATTACGTGGGTATAGCAGGAATGCCAGTCGGAGTACAGGCAAAAACGCAGAATCGTATTTAGTCACTTCTGAGTGAAACCTCATACTTAACCTTTTCATACATATGTCCTCTACGATGTTTCACGGCATGACAATGCGTTATTGTTCATTTGAGAATCTTTGCTAAGCTTTGGTGTGTAACATAATGTGATAGGTTTTGAACATGTCATATATTTTGGATCCGTGTAGCAGTAGTGTGGTTTAGCAGCAGTGAATAATAAATTGCTATAAAATATTGTGGTATTCGTGGAAATTTTGACGTTGTTTGTTGTTTTACGTGACAACTGTTGACATGGTGAGTACCCTGGTTAAGTACCTCCAGTTGTACCGATGAATATACTGACACCCGGCACTAATTGTCCTTGTAACAGCGAATTAGTCATCTTAGTAATATGCAGTTTGTTGCGAAAAGGAACGCGTTCATTGGAATCTCAAACTATTTTGAAAGTCCACGCGTTCGTAGGCTATACTTACTCTTTGCCAGCAGTTTATTTGCGGCCATCCTCTGATTTGTTAGGTCGTACCGGGCGTTCCATGAGTACGTACGATTACGCTGCAATTTGGCGCTGTGCATGCACACTGCATAAAAATTGGGTCGCTGCAATAAAGATGATTCGTCGTCACATTAAAAACAAACATCACGCATGTGCGCAACGTAATATTCATCGCGATTCATACAATGAAGAATGAAGCGCCAATGATACGATGGTTCAACTTCGCTCGTTGTGTGGTGTGGTTCTATGCACGTGTGTGCGTATTGTTGTTGAGTGTTTTCTCCACAACGTGTTTGTCGCAGTGTCGCCTGCCTTGCGTCGTTATGAATCAACCTCGGCGAACACAACGCGACAACAAGCGCAGTGATATTGACTCGCTGCATTCTGTGGAACTCTCGCCATGCGTGCGTGTGTGGATGTTTTCTCAGTACGCATACGGACAAGTCGGTGGCGATTTCGTAGAAATAGCAGGTAGCTCACGTAATCTCCTTCTCGGAAATGCATCGTGTGGAATATGCCGAGGGTACCGGCGCTGAGTGCGGAACGTTTTGGTTTGGAACTCTTTTTAAAGCGGCGGCGCAACAGGTTCCTCGCAAGCTGTTGCTTGAGCGTGCAAGTGGTGCCCGCATACGTTCATCTAGGATACCTGTGCCAATACACCAAATGACTAACACCTGCTGCTTTTGGTGTCCCCCTTGTTTTGGTTGCCGTGAGTGGCAGACGCTTGAATTCGACGGCGCAAAAATGACTTACACGGCGCGCACCTTTTTAATTTCATTCCAAGCTCTTTGCTCTCATATAATCAACAACAGAATTTTTTATACTTGAGGATTTAAATATTGCAAAGAACCAACTAGTTGCTTAATTAGTGAAATGAAGTCAATTAAATGATATTCAAATGCATAAATTCATTTGCTCGTGCATTTAATTAATTCAACTTTAGTGAATTATTAAATTTCAGTGGTTTTAATCACGAATATGTTGTGTTTGTTATCATATCAGTTGAATTCCAATTGAGTCACGTTTTGAGGGCCAAGTTTCAGAGTATTTCATGTAATTTTTACTTAGGAAATGCCAGTTGGACTTTGCTTTTGTAATATGGATGTGTTTTTCTATTTGTGCAATGTACAAATTGAAAACATTTCGTAGTTTTGTGCGCAGATTTGGTGGTACAATTACTATCAATTATGCTCTATTCAGTTATTTGATAATTCCACGTTGCCCAGTAGGCGACTGCTCCTTTAACAGATGTATTGGCTGGAAAATTAGTTAACTTGTCGTGCGCACTGCACGCTTGATAGCGCAGGCTCTCTATCAGTTCTTATCAATCACACTGCAATGACTCATAAATAGCCCGATCTATGATAACGTCCAACTTGCTCTCAGTACTATCGCCGCGTTATTAATGAATTGATTTGTATGCTTTTCGCGTTGTTGATATGCACGAAATGTTCTAATGATGCTGTAACTTGCTTCCAGATAGTCTTGTCTTTGCGCAATGGAGAGCGGTGGAGGCGTAAACAAATACTTGCACAAAAAGTTCAAAAAGCAGACGAGCATAGAAGGCCCCATCACAGCTGTGTGCCATGAGCCGAATCCGCCGATGGTGGATGGCGCCACCCAAAACTATCCGTCGCCGGAGAACCTTCTTCGATTCAGTACAAAAAACGACATAAGTGCGTTCAAGTCTTCCATTACATATCCGAGTGGCTTCGTGGTAAGACGGGCCCGAGTGTATCACAACTCCTTCGTGGACGAGCACGACGATGAGGACATATCACATAATGCGAACGCTATCAAGCGGAACACGAAGGAGCAGGAGCCAGTATTGCTCCACAATCTTCCAGAAAGCAAGGTGGGTGGACAAGTAGAGGATGCGGTCAGAGAGGATCCGGCAGGGACACGGCCATACGATGCGCATATTGCTTCCACGTCGACAGCGGCCAATGGCGGCAAGTACGTGTGTCCCTTTTGCAGTCTCGCTTGTAGCAAACCGAGCGTATTGCAGAAACATATCAGAGCTCACACAAACGAGCGGCCATATCCATGTCAAAGTTGCAATTTTAGTTTCAAAACGCGTAGTAATTTGTATAAACACTGTAGATCTCGGACGCATGTTAACCGAGTGATGGGAAACAAAAATAGTGGAGGCGCCGGGTCGGAGAACGAGTCAAATGCTACCACACCGCCACCTTTTCAATCGCAGGTGGAGCGGCCATCGGTGATTGCCGATCCGCCGAGTGCAAGCGAGGAATTACCCAAAACGAAACCATATAAACCTCGCTTCCATACAAAGTCCTATTATGAAAATGAAAACGAAGAAAATAGCATGGCAATCATGAATGAAAAGAATAACTTAGAGGCGTCTTCAAACATGTGTTATACTTTTAATAAAATCCTCGATTCCTGTGATCAGCGAATGCAGCCTAATGATCAGCACGACTCAATGCATCTATGCGGATCAATGGATACGACGCCAGACTCTTGTAAGAGCAACGGCGATGATCAACCTTTGAACCTTACAAACAAGAATCGGAAACGGTGTCTAAGCGAGGTCTCCTTTGAACCGGCGAAAAAGAGCCTGATCAAGGAATTACTCTTGAAGAATCTTTCAGCCGATACAAACCTTCAGTGCCAACATTGCAAGATGATTTTCCGCACGTTCACGGAGCTAGAATTGCACAAAATGAAAATGTGTAAAGGTCGCGGTAGCCCACGATATAATCGTAGTAGTAGTGTGAACGTCGCTACTATCTTAACACAGAACAAAGATTCGTTCAATTGTTCGCTTAAGTCACCAGGGCCGTTCTTGGGCAAAACACGACTGGTTGAATCAGATAAAAGCAAATCGTTTTCCTGCGATGACGGTATTCAGGGTAGTATAAAGGACATTGGTAAGGAAACATCCGTTTTCCAGCCTTCTCCCACTTTCTTCAGTGAAAAAACGCGCAAACCCACAGTGAAACTTTTTGGCGGAGAAGTTAAAGTAACGCAAACGCCCGCGATGAGTGACTCGGAAGATATGTCCACATATCTCCATGGCGAATCCTGCGAGAAATCTGACTATCATTCATCGCCGAAAGTTAGTGAAAATAGGGTAATTCGAAACACGCTGCAATCTGGAGGAATCGTACTGCATGCACTTCCGGACAAGCAAAATTCCTCATCGAGAGCGTCTGATAAAGTGGAAAGCAGGCCCGTGAATGGTTCCAATGGGGATTACACAAGTATCATGGATTTTAGTCATAACGCAGCAAAAATGCTGGCTCCAAACCTGAAGCAACTAAATCTCACTATACCCGGAATGTCACTTCCAACAAATCGATCTTATGCGGATAGTCCTCAACAGTCATTGCTCGCTGTAAGCCAAACCAAAGTTCCTCCCAGCCCAAAAGTGATCTCTGTCGGCGATACATCCGATCCTATGAATTTATTAGTTAATGGTAAAGTAGTGCGATATGTACCAGGCATGCCAGGCCCTGTAATTGCTGAAGCTATTAAACTTAAACCCGTTATTCAAATTACACCATCCACGGATGACGGGGATAGAGTGATGCACGTGAAGACTGAAAAGTCAAATACGCCAACTCCAGTTGTTGGAATTAAAATTGAAGCACTAGACCCACCACCACCATCTGTGACAACAGAAGCGCCACGGAAATTTGCGCGCCCCAATAGTTTAGCCCTGAAACCCTCAACTGTTTCCTTGAAACATCATCATGGCTTGACGCCTACCATGTTCAACCAGATTCTCATTAGCCCTGACACACCACGAGGAGATAAGAAGTACAACGAGCAGTTAATGAACGGGAATTACTACAGCAATTTGGGATTGAAGAGTTCCACGAAGTCGGTATATTGTACACTCAACAAAACTCAGCCATTCTATGTGCCACATTTCCGAAAACTCAGTATGTACTCTGAATGGAGACAGCAGGACAACAAAGGCGATAAATGGTTTGTGCTTGAGTATGACAGTCGGCAACGAAATTCAAGTTATTCGATAGCTGGGAAATATAGAGCGGACAAATTTGTGGATTCTGGTTTTAAGGTAAAAATATCACCAAAAAAATGCATATTCCTGTGGTTCAAATGGAACGCTTGGTATACGTTACAGTTTATTCCTGGCGAAGTGAGTAACAAAATGGAGGAGGATATTGTACATCCGGCAGGGAAATCTTTATTGGGTGGATTTGAATCTCATGAAGATTATACCTATGTACGAGGACGAGGTGAGTTATTGGCAAGTAATATTTACGTTTACGAATCTTTGGATAATAACCACACTCCAGCCGGATGCTTTTAGGGTGGTCGAATAATATTAATATTTTTCAATATCATCCAAAAGTTAATATTCACACCATGTCTTCACATTTTACAAGTTAGCAGAATTAATTCTGATCTACATACTCTGTTTCAATCAGCTTGCACCAATCAAAAATAATGCGCCGCGGTGATGACACGATCATCGTGTCATCGTATTTATGCGGATAACATTGCCAATGTAAGAAATACTAAAGTTGTGAATATAAATACCACTCAACGGTACGTTATTTATGCTACAAAAACAAGATGGAAAGCAGCCGTGTGCACTGGCCAAGTTATTAAAATTTTCTATTGTTTCCTAGTTTGTGAACGACAGTTTGCATAATCGTCCAGAAATAATGCATTTCATTAGCAGTCAAATGTGTAAAGCGTCATTGTCGAATATAACTATTGTCCAGCATTGCTCTGAACGAACGTAGATATAATTTGCGATGTGTCTTGTGCAGCCACCACAAAGTGTTCAATTGTTGTTCATCTTGTTATAGGCAGAGGACGCTTTGTTTGTAATCAGTGTGGAATACGGTGCAAAAAACCGTCGATGCTACGAAAACACATGCGAACTCATTCAAATGATCGACCCTTCACATGTAAACAATGCAAATTTAGGTAGAAATAATGCTCAATGCCGTTGTTAAGTGCAGTGTATTAGTATATATCGTGTTTTAGTTTCAAAACTAAGGGTAATCTAACTAAACATACGAAGAGCAAAGCGCATACTAAAAACTACCGCCCACCTGCATGTTGCACTAATGAGACTGACGATAAATGTGCTAAATTGAGCAGTTTGCCATCGTCTAAGTCCGATACGAATGACGATAGCGGTATGGATAGCAGCGGTAAGGTCTCATTCTTGTAATTTTTATGCCGCGGACGTGTTTTTATGATTGGTGCATTTTCATCAGAAGACATTTATTCATTTTGTTTATTTCTTATCTATACTGTCAGTTGAATTAATAACTTAGGAATTTTAAAATTTTAGACGACACCACAAGAAATCAAGAGCACGAAGCGGCCTATGGTTTGCTATCGCTATCACAAAAAGTAAACCCAGCTTCAAAAGAAGTTCCTAGTCCTTCAACCGTGGATACGATCAATCGCAGCTTTATTAACGCAGAACAACTGTTACACGTCTTCAAAACAAACTACGTTAAGAATAAAATCCTCGATCAAAACATTAGCCTGAGTGCAATTAAGTTAGTGGGATCCACCGCAGATGCTTCCTCAAAAAATAAAGAAATCCTTCCACAAATTGCCTCTAGCGAGTCTAGACCATTAACGTATCCATACACAACAACCATTGCCTCCAGTGAAGAACAACCATGTGCGATATCAAGCGAATCTGTATCTAGTGATCAATCGCCAGAACGTAATATCGTTCATTTTAATGTCATCAAAAGGTATAACCCGCAATCGAAGCCTTCACCTGTGGCTATGACAGTTAGTGTAAAGACAAATGAAAACGTCTATGCGCCACCTAAGCAGATCTCTCCTATTTCGGAACTACGGCCAGCAGAACCAATTACCTATCAGCAACAAGTGAAAGAGAAACGACGACAGTTGGTATATCCCACCTTGCCGCCTCCACAACAAATGGATACCATGCATGTCAGCGCAAGTGATGATTCAGAAGCCATGGATTTATCATTTTCCCAGCATATAGCAAATGAAGAGCATGTGGCCCTTAAAAATCGCATTCCAAATGATGTGAGGGCCAATGGAGAGAAAGATGATCGATACGTGTACAACGTTCAAAACATGAATAAAATACAAAGTAAGTGTTAAGTTCATATGTCCGAAATACAACAGCTTTTATTGAAAATATTTGGATTTGTTTATTAGATGGTTTGGTAAAAGTTCGTGATTACGACAACAGTGCCATGGAGACGCTTGCCGATATTGCCACCAAGCAAGAAAAGCTCGAAAAGAATTCTGTAGCCAAAAATGTCGCTACAGAGTTCCTAAAGTTAGCCACCAAAAACGAAAATATTAAGACTGAGGAGAAATCGTTTGGTGTGCCAACAAGCGTGGTGGCTCAAAGCGACCTGATAGTTAAGTCGGAGGAGAACAAGAATTGCATGATCTGCAATAAGACGTTCAGCAAGCCCTCGCAATTGCGCCTACACATGAACATTCACTACTTGGAACGCCCATACAGGTGCGATTCTTGCTCCGTCAGTTTCCGCACCAAAGGACATTTGCAGAAGCACGAGCGTAGCGCAGGTCATCACAACAAGGTTAAAATTAAACCTCTCATTTGCTATATAAATGATTTGTTCAGGTACTAATAAATTGGTCTTTTGTTGACAGCTTTCTTCGTCGCCAGCATTATCATCGCAAGAGCCCCGTCCGTTCAAATGTGTGGACTGTAGCATCGCCTTTCGAATCCATGGTCATTTGGCGAAGCATTTGAGATCGAAGATGCACATTCTGAAATTGGAGTGTTTATCCAAGGTTCCTTTCGGTCTTTACGCCGAACTAGAACGATCCAACAGTTTACTCACAGAAATCAACACGGCGGACGGTGATCAATGCCTTGATAGCTTGAAGGTAAATGATTAAAGTTTGTTGCACTCGTTCATTATATGATTGTAACGATAATGTCCGCAGGCCTTAGCTAGACGAATCTTCATCAACGACCCAAGTAAATTAAATCAGTTGAGCGACAGCAAGCATGAGTATCACAGCTCGGAAGCAACTGCTAGTTAATGCATTGCATTATGTGCTCTGTAAAATTCTCAATATCTGGGGATCGCATCGATCCACCTAAGACTGAATCGCGCATAATACACAAACAACTGGGACGCAAGTACACATTAGTTTTATCAATGAAGCCATCGTCGGCCACTTTGACGCTGGAAATATCCCACTAATGAAGTCACTAATTTACTACTAGGTAGCCACTCTTCTCTAGAAGTTTTTATCTTTTACGCATAAGAAAACGAAAATTATATTATAAAAGAAAAACTTAAATGTGATATAGTTGGTATAATTAATGCGAAGAAATGAGTATAAATGATATAGTAGAATATTTTAGTGAAAATGTTTAAACTGGAATCGTATAATTTAGCATATTATTATGATGATAAAAGGTCCATGTTTACCGTTTTTCTAATTGATGTTGGATGATTGTGAATATCAGATGCAAAGACAATTTTTTGCAAAATCAATTCATATGGATAGATCAAATTATAAGATGTGTAATAGTTTGATTTTTAATCGCAAATAGTGCAATTTAACATGAATATGCTTTTAAGTGGCCTTTTAACTATATTATCGAGAATATTTGTTGAGTTGAAAAATCTTTTTAGTACATACGGTAAAATATTAAACTTTAGTTTGTTGTATAAATTTGTACAGTGCTAATCTAAGTCTCCTGTGGGAAATATTTCGATTATTGAAAGACTCAATTTGTCCTCAATTATCACTATTATTAAGAAATGAAAAAATCGTCATGAAAATGAAACGAAGAGTACAACATTATAATTGTTACATGTACAATATTGCATATTTTGTTTTCGTTTATTATTATAAAGTCTGTTTTATTTAAAACTAACTTTGGGTATTTCTGTGCTCTAGTATCGTCCGCAGCACTAAGAATTGCATAAAATACTAAATAACGTTTTATTACAATTATATTTATACAGGAGTAGGAGATCTTTTAACGTGAAACAAACCCGCAAATGCGTCTTGTATGGCCCGTTGGCATGCAATGTGCGCTTTGAACCCTCCTGCTCGTTCAGGGTTTGTCTCCTGGCGTATGTGTTTTACGAAGCCCCCATTAATAACATCTATTGTTGTAGGCGCCCGTGGACCGTCCATAACTAAGGTCACTGGCTTATAAATAAATAGTGGGCCTTCATCTATTTTAACAGGAAGGAACGGAGAATTGAAAGAACCGCCGAATTTAACGCCGGTTGAAAACTGTGACAGTTTTTCTGGTACTTTAATCTCTGGTTGTGCTTCCTCCTCTTCCTGCTTGGTTTGAGCAAAGTGTTCAACAATATTTGAAGCATTGGCATTTGAGAACATCAATTCATCAATTAAAGCCTCTTTTTGGGCGATTTTCTTCTTCTTAGTTGTTACTTCTTCAATTTTTATATAATTTCTGCGCAATTCTTCCTGTTGTTTTTCTAATTCTATAATTTCCTCTAGTTCATATTCCTGTCTACCCAATTTTGTTTTATTTTTCATTATTATTTCCCGATTTTCTTTTTTATAGAGCTCAATCTTTTTGTTAGTTTCAATTATGTCAATATCATTTGTTAAATTGTAAATGATTGTCTCTACTTCTTCAAGATAATCATTATATTCAGTCAAGGATGAAAAGTCTTCTTCTTTTTTGTTAAAATCTCTAAGCACTCTTTTTCGAATGTCAACTTCTTTTTCAACTGTTGGATCTTCAAACAATTGTACCCTGAAATTATTTCTGCGCAGAGGTATTCTACATTCTGGGCATGCACCAGACCCTTAGGAATGAAATCTGTTATCATATAATTTCTTAACTCATTACAATTTCCTCTTACCTTTCAGAAAGAGCAAATCTACACAACTCTCACATAAGGCATGTCCACAGACATTTACCATCATTTTTAATGATGGATTTTGGAATTTGCTTGTTTTGCATCTTGGACAAATTGTATCGTCCATTTCAAACTTTACTTTATGAATGAAATTTATAAAAATGTCCAAGCACTTTTTAACTGTTTTAAAATATTTACATCGATTACTTTGTTCGTTCTGTTCCTTTGCTGTTACCTTGTTTACGGATTTACGGAATTTACACAAATACAAGGAACACTAGATCACAAGATTTATCAAATATATAGGACATATCACCTCGGAAATTTCAACCGATTTCAGATTAAATATTAAGGTTAATAATATAATCGATTAATACTTGTCACGATTGTTAAGTGAAAATTTTAGTATTAATCGATTCCTGTACGTCGATTGTACAAATTTATTTTCCTCAATCTGCGCATGCCACTGCACATATAACTAGAATGGTAAAAACAGTTGGCAACGTCGGAAAAGCTCCGATGACTAATTTCATGTTGAAGTTGGTGGAAGTTGCAGCAGGTTGCCGAGGTTGCCTGGTTGGATGTACTGTCATTGCGGTTGTTGAAGTGCACTGCAGTGCGTTGCAACCGGCGAAGTTGGTGTGCAGTTAGATTGAAGATATAAGATAGTGCTTGGCGTTAAATGAAAGGAAAATAAAATATAATTAGAAATGGGCGACTCCCTGGAGGCCAGTGAAACTGGCTCGGAGACGCAGAATGTTGTAATCGTGGAATTAAAAGATTTCATAAATTATGTGCGTCATGCTGCCCAAGTGCTTCTACCGGAAGACGACGGCCATTCTGAATCGCCGGCATTGGCCGCGGCACTTGAAGATAAGAACAACCTGGAGTGTCTTGCCAAATTTATCGGCGAGTCGCAAGTGAGCACACTATTTATCCAACGGAATTCGTCCAAAGGTAAGGTATATGTTACTTATATTCTTCGTACTTATCGTGGGCTTTATTCGGTCAGATGACGATGATCAAACTGAAGGCGAAGAAGAGAAGGAACCCATTACATATTACATTAGTAATGAGGTTCATTACACTAATTCAAAAATGTCTAGCATTATCATCATCAAGAGGGCCACAGTTATTGAGGCAGATAAGAGTATTAGATCTCAAGTTCGCGTGATGAACTTCAGTGAAGGCTCTCCCTATGAAAATTTGCATTCTTACATCAGTAAAACAGTCGCACCATTCTTTAAATCATATGTTAAGGAATCTGGCAGGGCAGATAGAGATGGTGATAAAATGGCACCTAATGTGGAGAAGACTATTGCTGAACTTGAAATGGGGCTACTACATTTACAACAGAACATTGACATTCCTGATGTAACTCTTCCTCCTCATCCCATGGTTGCCAGTATGATAAAGCAATGTGCAGACGAGGGGCGCAAACCAAAAATTGCTGATTTCGGTGATAGGCTCGAAGATTCCAATTTCCTCAATGCTTTGCAGAATGGGGTAAATAGATGGATCAAAGATATTCAGAAAGTTACCAAGTTGGATAGGGATCCATCTTCAGGAACTGCACTTCAGGAAATTAACTTTTGGCTAAATTTGGAGCGTGCGCTTCATCGCATTCAGGAAAAACGCGAAGGATTGGAGGTTGCTCTCACTCTGGAAATTTTAAAACATGGCAAACGTTTTCATGCCACTGTCTCCTTTGATACAGATACCGGTTTGAAGCAAGCTTTAGCCACCGTTAATGACTACAATCCGTTGATGAAAGACTTTCCCATTCATGATCTTTTGTCCGCCACCGAATTGGAGCGTATTAGAGCTTCGGTTCAGTTAATTTTCTCACATTTGCGAAAGGTTAAAGCCACCAAATATCCCATTCAGCGATGCCTTAGATTGGTTGAAGCTGTATCTAGGGATCTTGGGGGGCAACTGCTGAAAGTTTTGGGGACTAGGCGACTCGTGCACATTCCCTTCGATGAATTTGATAAAGTTATGTCTCAATGCTTTGAAGTGTTTTCAACTTGGGAGGATGAATATGAAAAGTTACAGGGCTTATTGCGGTAGGTTTTTCTTTAGAATTTTGTGATACGATGGAGCCTATTCTTAAATTGGTTTATTATAGTGATATAGTGAAAAAGAAAAGAGATGAACAATTGAAGATGGTATGGCGTTTATCAGCCCAGCACAAGAAACTGCAAACACGCATGGAACAAATTCGCAAATTTAGAAGACAGCATGATCAGCTGCGCACTGTTATTGTACGAGTTTTACGTCCATCCATCCGTGATGTTGTTGCTCCTAACGAAGGTGACATGGCTGACCTTGAAGTTCCAAAACAGGACACGTTTACAGTTGATGCAGCAGATGCTAACGCAATTGAAGAAGTCAATTTAGCGTATGAGAATGTAAAAGAAGTCGATTGTTTAGACATCTCCAAGGAAGGACAAGATGCATGGGATGCTGCTGTTCAACGATACGAGGAGCGCATTGATCGTGTTGAGGCTCGTATTACTGCTCATCTAAGAGATCAACTTGGAACAGCTAAAAATGCGAATGAAATGTTCCGTATATTTTCGCGTTTTAATGCTTTGTTTGTACGTCCGCATATCCGAGGTGCTATTAGAGAGTATCAAACTCACTTGATTCAACGTGTCAAAGATGACATTGATGCTTTGCATGAGAAATTCAAAGTGCAGTATCCAGCGAGTAACTGCGCAAAAAATAGCAAAGTCCGCGATCTTCCGCCTGTTGCGGGATCAATTATCTGGGCAAAGCAAATTGATCATCAACTTACAACATACTTGCGTCGCGTAGAAGACGTTTTGGGCAAGGGTTGGGAAAATCATATTGATGGTCAAAAGCTTAAATCAGACGGTGATAGCTTTCGTGCAAAGTTGAAGACGGAAGTGATATTCGAAGATTGGGCTAAAAATGTGCAAGCTCGTAATCTTGGAGTGGCTGGTAGAATTTTTACCATTGAAGCTATGCGTTCTAGGAGTGGACGTGGTAATGTTCTGAAACTGAAGGTCAACTTTTTGCCAGAGATTATCACACTGTCCAAAGAAGTGAGGAATATGAAGGTTCTTGGTTTTCGCGTTCCACTCGCGATTGTCAACAAGGCACATACAGCGAATCTGATGTATCCATTTGCTATTTCCTTAATTGAGAGTATTCGAGCCTATGAAATGACGCTTGAAAAGGTGAGTTAAAAAGTTAAATATTGTAATGTATAATAATATAATTACTTTTGTAACTAAAGCTGAACAGGAATTTGCTTCCGGGGGTTAGTAAGGTACATCCTGATTAATAATGATATGCATCGTCGTGGCATGGTTTTAAAATTATTTTCTTCGGGGTCGGGGATGTTTGTTCATTTATAAATCGTTATTAAGTTTACATTCATAATAAAATGGTGGATTTATTTATTAAAGCATGCGTTGTTTTCTATATTATTGTCATCATTTTAATATTGCGTTTTATTCTCTAGATTGAAGATAAGGCAAGCATTATTCCACTGGTTGCCGGGATGCGCAAGGAAGTACAGCATTTAATTGCTGAAGGAATACAGCTTGTGTGGGAGAGTTACAAACTGGAACCATATTCGCAACGACTCTCAGATACGATTGTTAACTTTCAAGAACGCGTCGAGGAATTGGTGATTATTGGTGAACAACTGGAAGTCGATGTACGATCTTTGGAAACGTGTCCTTATTCAGCTCAAACGTTTGCTGAAATTTTGGCTAAGATTCAACATGCTGTTGATGATCTATCTTTGAATCAATACTCCAATTTACATATTTGGGTAGCCCGTCTGGACGAAGAAGTGGAAAAAAATTTGGCAGCTCGTTTACAGGCTGGTATCCAGGCATGGACCAATGCGTTAACCGGTAATGTCAAAGAAGTCGACACTACAATGGATACAGATGCACCTGCACAACCCACCCATAAACCGGGTGGAGATCCAGAGATCAAAACTGTTGTTCACGAAGTGCGCATTACTAATCAAACGATGTATTTATTCCCGAGTATCGAGGAGGCGCGTTTTCAAATTATGCAACAATTGTTCGCTTGGCAAGCCATTGTTACTTCACAACAACGTTTACAGAGTACGAGGTATCAAGTCGGTGTTGACAAACATGGCAATGAAAGCTATAGAAATATACTTACGAAGTTGCCAGGGGGAATTAAACCATTACAGGATGCTTATCGAGCTATTTCCAATAAAATTGCTGAGATTCAAAATTACGTTAACAAATGGTTAACTTACCAAGCGTTGTGGGATTTGCAAGCTGATAATTTGTACGGAAAGTTGGGTGACGACATTGCGAGATGGATGCAATGCCTTAATGACATCAAGAAGACTCGTACCACCTTTGATACTTCGGATACGAGAATGGAGTTTGGCCCAGTCGTTATTGATTTTGCTAAGGTACAAAGCAAAGTGTCGTTAAAATACGATTCTTGGCATAAGGAAACATTGAGTAAGTTTGGGTCTCTTTTGAGCAATGAAATGACACAGTTTCACGCTGATGTCTCCAAATCCAGAAATGAGTTGGAGTCTCAGAGTATTGAAGCTGCATCCACCTCAGATGCGGTTAACTTTATTACATATGTTCAAAATCTTAAACGTAACATGAAAACTTGGGATAAGCAAGTTTCCACTTACCGTGAAGGTCAACGAATTTTGGAACGGCAACGATTTCAATTTCCCAATAATTGGCTTCATGTGGAAAACTTGGAAGGCGAGTGGAGTGCATTTAACGAAATTATTAAGAGGAAAGATAACACTATCCAAACTCAAGTTGCTAGCATTCAGCAAAAAATTATGTCTGAAGATAAGGCTGTGGAAAGTCGTACGAATGACTTTCTTGGTGACTGGGAACGTAGTAAACCAATTGAGGGCTATTTACGTCCAGATGATGCTCTTGTTCAATTGCAATTGTTTGAGAGTAAGTTTGCGCGTCTTAAAGAAGAACGTGATAAAGTCGCCAAAGCAAAGGAAGCTCTAGAATTGCAGGAAACAGGTGGCATAAATACCAGTGAAGATAAAATGCAGGTAGTTTTTGAAGAACTCCAAGATCTACGTGGGGTTTGGTCTGAACTATCGAAGATCTGGTCTCAAATTGACGAAACCCGTGAGAAACCGTGGTTATCAGTTCAGCCAAGAAAGCTTCGCCAGCAATTAGATGCTATGTCTGCTCAACTTAAAGAATTGCCAGCTAGGCTCAGACAGTATGCTTCATATGAATATGTGAAGAAAACACTTCAGACTTACACTAAGGTAAATATGATGATTGTCGAATTAAAGTCTGATGCATTGAAGGAACGTCACTGGAAACAACTTATGCGTCATTTGAGAGTTAGTTGGATACTTTCTGATCTAACGTTAGGCCAAGTATGGGATGTTAATCTGCAGAAGAACGAACAAGTTGTTAAGGAGGTTATCCAAGTAGCACAAGGTGAAATGGCCCTTGAAGAATTCTTGAAGCAAGTTCGCGAGAGTTGGCAAACATATGAGTTGGACTTAATTAACTATCAAAATAAGTCTAAATTAATAAGGGGCTGGGATGATTTATTCAATAAAGTTAAGGAACACATCAATTCTGTGGCAGCAATGAAGTTATCGCCATATTACAAAGTTTTCGAGGAAGAAGCTCTAACATGGGAAGAAAAACTGAATCGTATTAATGCTTTATTTGATGTCTGGATTGACGTCCAAAGGCGATGGGTCTATTTAGAAGGAATTTTTTCGGGCAGTGCTGATATTAAAACACTGTTACCAGTCGAAACATCTAGATTCCAAAGTATCAGGTAATTAATTATTGGTTTCTATAGTGGGTGCAGCTATTTCAATATTGTAAAATTTGCAGCTCGGAATTTCTGGGTCTAATGAAGAAAGTTGGTAAGTCACCTATGGTCATGGATGTTCTTAATATTCAAGGAGTGCAGAAAGCCCTTGAACGCCTAGCTGACTTATTAGGGAAGATTCAAAAGGCATTAGGTGAATACCTTGAACGAGAACGTACTTCATTCCCGCGTTTCTACTTTGTTGGTGATGAAGATTTACTAGAAATTATTGGCAACAGCAAGAATATTGCACGACTGCAGAAGCATTTTAAGAAAATGTTTGCGGGTGTCGCATCGATTCTTCTAAATGAGGATACTACCGTTATTTTGGGCATTGCATCCCGAGAAGGTGAAGAAGTTCGTTTTATCAATGCAATTTCAACTGTGGATTACCCCAAAATCAATGAATGGCTTACGATGGTTGAGAAAGAAATGCGAGTAACACTTGCGTCTAGTCTTGCCCAAGCCGTTCAGGACATCAAACAATTCAAAGACAATATTGATTCTAATGCATTCATCAACTGGGTTGACAAATATGAAGCACAAATTGTTGTGTTGGCGGCTCAAATTCTATGGAGTGAGGATGTTGAAGCAGCTTTGACCAAGATGAACAATGAACCACAGAAGGGTATCTTGGAGCAGGTCTTACAACACGTTGAAAATACTCTTAATGTACTGGCAGATTCCGTACTTCAAGAGCAACCACAGCTTCGTAGGAAAAAACTGGAGCATTTGGTGCGTAAACAGTAATATTAGTATTTAGTTTTTATTTATTTATACTTGTTGTATACAGATAAACGAATTTGTGCATAAACGTACTGTGACAAGAAAATTAATTACGAATGGCGTCTGCAGCAGCAAAGCTTTTGAATGGCTGTGCGAAATGCGTTTCTATTTCGATCCTCGTCAGTCCGAAGTTTTGAAACAACTCACGATTCATATGGCGAATGCGCGATTCTATTATGGATTTGAATACCTTGGAGTTCAGGATCGGCTTGTTCAAACGCCTCTGACTGATCGATGCTATTTGACAATGACACAAGCACTCGAAGCCAGGCTTGGTGGTTCTCCATTTGGTCCCGCTGGTACCGGTAAAACAGAATCCGTAAAAGCTTTGGGAAACCAGCTTGGTCGGTTCGTTCTTGTATTCAACTGTGACGAAACATTTGATTTCCAAGCCATGGGAAGAATCTTTGTTGGCTTATGCCAGGTGGGTGCATGGGGTTGCTTTGACGAATTTAATCGTCTGGAAGAACGTATGTTATCGGCAGTTTCGCAACAAGTGCAAACTATTCAGGAAGCTCTCAAATCGCAACGTGAATCTGGCCAGGATAGTCTCTCGAGTGGCAGCATTAGCGTTGAATTGGTTGGCAAGCAAGTTAAAGTCTCTCCCGATATGGCAATCTTTATTACTATGAATCCGGGATATGCGGGTCGTAGTAACTTACCCGATAATTTGAAGAAACTCTTCAGATCTCTAGCTATGACAACACCAGATCGGCAGTTGATCGCAGAAGTTATGTTGTTTTCCCAAGGTTTTCGTACTGCGGAAAAACTTGCTTCTAAAATTGTTCCATTCTTTAAACTTTGTGATGAACAGTTGTCTAATCAATCTCACTACGATTTTGGTTTGAGGGCACTGAAGTCTGTGCTTGTGTCCGCTGGTAACGTGAAACGAGATAGAATCATGCGCATCAAGGAGAATATGCGCCAACGTGGTGAAACTAATATAGATGAGGCAAGCATTGCTGAGAATTTGCCAGAACAAGAAATTTTGATTCAATCTGTGTGTGAAACAATGGTTCCAAAATTAGTGGCTGAAGATATTCCGTTGTTGTTCAGTCTATTAAGTGATGTTTTCCCCAATGTTCAATACACTAGAGCAGAAATGAAGGGATTAAAGGATGAAATTCGAAAAGTGTGTCAAGAGGAATATTTGGTTTGTGGTGAAGGTGATGAACAAGGCTCTGCCTGGATGGAGAAGGTATGTTATTATTTATTTTTAGTTACATATGTTTAGGAAGTGACATGTTTATTTGTATTCACTTTATTTTTGCAAAGGGTGGTAACATTTTTAAATAATTTCAATTTCTTGTATAAATCTCAATTTTAAAATATGCTCAGCTGTCAATATCCGCTTGTGCAAAAATTTTGTGATGCGCATTTGTTACAGTCGTGAGAGTTAGATCTTTAGCACAGTTTTATATTTTATGCTTTCACATTAGAAGGGTATCATTGGAGATACCTGGATAGAAAAGGTACTAACTTTGTAATGCAAATAACATCGTGCATGTGTTTTTTTCTTTGATTCTGTGCTTTGTAACTATGTTGTCTGTGTAGGTTCTGCAACTCTATCAAATTTCCAATTTGAACCACGGCTTAATGATGGTTGGTCCTAGTGGTTCCGGTAAAAGTTCTGCCTGGCACGTTTTGTTGAAAGCTTTGGAGCGTTTTGAGGGTATTGAAGGAGTCGCTCACGTAATTGACCCGAAAGCAATTAGCAAGGAGGCGCTTTATGGTGTTTTGGATCCTAATACCCGCGAATGGACGGATGGTTTGTTCACGCACATTCTCCGCAAAATTATTGACAACGTTCGTGGAGAAATAAACAAACGTCAATGGATTATATTCGATGGTGATGTAGACCCAGAGTGGGTTGAAAACTTGAACTCTGTTTTGGACGACAACAAACTTCTGACGTTGCCCAATGGTGAACGTTTGTCGTTACCACCGAATGTGCGTATCATGTTCGAAGTACAGGATTTGAAATATGCTACTTTGGCTACTGTATCCCGTTGTGGTATGGTTTGGTTCTCTGAAGATGTGCTATCAACCGAGATGATCTTTGAACATTTTATTATGTCATTGAACAGTATTCCACTAGAAGAGAGTGACGATGATACGTTTGGAAAGAAAAAAGTTGATTCTGATGAAACTCTCAATCCGACCTTACAACTACAGAATGAAGTTGCGAAAATTTTACAACCTTTCTTAGCTCCAGATGGTTTAGTGATTAAGTGTTTGGAATATGCCATGGAACAAGAACATATAATGGATTTTACAAGGTTGCGTGCACTTAGCTCACTGTTTTCAATGCTCAACCAATGCGTCAGGAATGTTCTTAATTACAACCACTCTCACGCTGATTTTCCTCTTCCATCAGAGCAACTCGAATTATACATTCCAAAGTGTTTGATATATTCATTACTCTGGAGTTTTGCTGGCGATGCCAAATTGAAAGTGCGCTCGGATTTGGGGGATTACATTAGAAGCGTTACAACTGTTCCATTGCCCCCAGTATCAAATATCCCAATTGTAGACCACGAAGTTAACATTAACGGAGATTGGCAACCATGGTCTAACAAAGTTCCGCAAATTGAAGTAGAAACTCATAAAGTTGCATCCCCTGATATTGTGGTGCCTACCTTAGATACAGTACGTCACGAATCGTTGCTTTACACATGGCTTGCTGAACATAAACCTTTAGGTAAGTTGGAAGTATTAAAATGGATTTAGTGCTATCGTGAGCTATAATCCAAAATTTATAATTTTCCTGTTTAGTTCTTTGCGGTCCACCTGGATCCGGTAAAACAATGACATTGTTTTCTGCATTGCGTGCACTGCCAGACATGGAGGTCGTGGGTTTGAATTTCTCGTCAGCTACAACACCTGAATTGCTGTTGAAAACATTCGACCATTATTGTGAGTATCGCAAAACACCAAATGGTATGGTATTGTCACCTGTTCAACTGGGTAAATGGTTGGTGCTCTTCTGCGATGAAATTAATTTACCCGATATGGACAACTACGGGACACAGCGCGTGATCATGTTTTTACGACAGCTCGTTGAACAGAAAGGTTTCTATCGCGCTTCTGATCAAACATGGGTCTCTTTGGAACGAATTCAATTTGTTGGTGCTTGTAATCCTCCAACTGATCCGGGAAGAAAACCATTATCTCATCGCTTTATGCGTCATGTTCCCGTTATATACGTTGATTATCCTGGAGAAACATCATTGAAGCAGATTTATGGAACATTCACACGCGCGATGCTTCGTTTGATGCCTGCCTTACGTGGCTATGCTGAGCCTCTTACAAATGCGATGGTTGAATTCTACTTGGCATCTCAAGATAAGTTTACACAAGATATGCAACCGCACTATGTCTATTCTCCTCGTGAAATGACCAGATGGGTCCGAGGTATATGTGAAGCCATTCGGCCTTTAGACAACCTTCCAATTGAAGGACTTGTGAGACTATGGGCTCATGAAGCGCTTAGGTTATTCCAGGATAGATTGGTGGAAGATGCAGAGAGGCGCTGGACAAATGAAAATATTGATGCTGTTGCTTTGAAACATTTTCCATCTGCAAATTGCGACTCGGCTTTGTTGAGGCCGATTTTATACAGCAACTGGCTATCAAAAGATTATGTGCCTGTGGAAAGAGATCGTTTGCGAGACTACGTAAAAGCGAGACTTAAGATTTTTTATGAAGAGGAGTTGGATGTTCCATTGGTTCTATTTGACGAAGTTTTGGATCATGTATTAAGAATTGACCGAATATTTAGACAACCACAAGGTCATCTTTTACTTATCGGTGTATCTGGTGCTGGTAAAACAACCTTATCTAGATTTGTTGCTTGGATGAATGGATTATCTGTCTTCCAAATTAAAGTACACAATAAGTACACTGCTGAAGACTTCGACGAAGATTTACGTCAAGTTTTGCGACGTAGCGGTTGCAAAGATGAGAAAATTGCGTTTATTCTGGACGAATCAAATATGTTAGACTCTAGTTTCTTAGAAAGAATGAATACTTTACTGGCCAATGGTGAAGTACCTGGGTTATTTGAGGGAGATGAATACACTACGTTAATGACACAATGTAAAGAGGGTGCACAAAGAGAAGGGTTGATGCTCGACTCGAATGATGAACTTTACAAATGGTTCACAAGCCAAGTTATGCGCAATTTGCATGTTGTTTTCACAATGAATCCATCAACTGACGGTCTCAAGGACCGTGCAGCTACCTCGCCAGCGTTGTTTAATCGTTGCGTATTGAATTGGTTTGGCGACTGGTCTGATGGAGCTCTTTTCCAAGTGGGTAAAGAATTTACCAACCGCGTGGATTTGGACAGACCACATTGGAAGATTCCAGACTTTTTCCCATCAGCTTGCAATCAAATTACCACTACCCCAACCCATCGAGATGCGGTGATCAATGCATTCGTTTATGTGCATCAAACACTGCATAAGGCGAATGCACGTCTTGCTAAACGTGGAAGTCGCACAATGGCAATCACACCCAGGCATTATTTGGACTTCATCCATCATTTTGTTAAATTACACAATGAAAAACGTTCTGATTTAGAAGAACAACAATATCATCTAAATGTGGGTCTAAGTAAAATTGCTGAAACCGTGGTCCAGGTTGAGGATATGCAGAAGAGCTTAGCTGTAAAATCTCAAGAATTGCAAGCTAAGAATGAAGCTGCCAATTCTAAATTGAAGCAGATGGTAAAGGATCAGCAAGAAGCAGAGAAGAAAAAGGTTCAAAGTCAGGAAATTCAACAACAATTGTCTTTGCAGACGGTGCACATTGAAGCCAAACGTACGGAAGTAATGGCAGATTTAGCACAGGTAGAACCGGCTGTAATTGACGCACAGGCTGCCGTAAAATCTATTAGAAAGCAGCAATTGGTCGAAATTCGTACAATGGCAAATCCACCCGCTGTTGTTAAGCTGGCGCTTGAATCAATTTGTTTACTTCTTGGGGAGAATGCCAGTGATTGGAAGTCGATTCGTGCCGTTATTATGCGCGATAACTTTATCAATACAATTGTGTCAAATTTTAATACCGAAGATATTACTGATGATGTACGTGAAAAGATGAAGAGTCGTTACCTCAGCAATCCAGACTATAACTTTGAGAAGGTTAATCATGCGAGTAATGCTTGCGGTCCTCTTGTAAAATGGGCTTTAGCACAGATCCAATATGCTGATATGTTGAAGAAGGTAGAACCTTTGCGCGAAGAGTTGAATTCTTTAGAGGTTCAGGCGGAAACTAATAAGAAGCGAGGTGACGAAATGAAGAATCTTATTAGTCAATTAGAACAAAGTATTGCATCTTACAAAGAGGAGTATGCTCAGTTAATTGCACAAGCGCAAGCCATTAAGAGCGATCTGGAGAATGTTCAAGCTAAGGTTGATCGTTCGATTGCTTTGATCAAATCTTTGGTTATTGAGAGAGAACGCTGGGAAGCTACAAGTGAGACATTCAGATCACAAATGTCAACTATTCTTGGTGATGTACTATTGACATCAGCATTTATTGCATATGGTGGTTACTTTGATCAACATTACCGTCAAAATTTATTCACAACGTGGACACAGCACCTTACTCAAGCTGGAATTCAATACAGGCCAGATATCGCACGTACGGAATACTTGTCGAATCCAGATGAACGTCTTCGGTGGCAAGCAAATGCGCTTCCTACTGATGATCTTTGTACTGAAAATGCTATTATGATCAAACGTTTCAACCGTTATCCTCTCATTATCGATCCGTCTGGTCAGGCCACCGAGTTCATAATGAATGAGTTTAAAGAAAAACGAATTACGAAGACCAGTTTCTTGGATGATTCGTTCAGAAAGAACTTGGAATCGGCTCTACGTTTTGGCAATCCATTGTTGGTACAAGATGTCGAAAATTATGATCCTATTTTGAACCCTGTGCTGAATAGAGAGTTGCGCAGAACTGGTGGCCGTGTGTTAATCACATTAGGGGACCAGGATATAGATTTATCGCCAACCTTTGTGATTTTCTTATCCACAAGAGATCCAACTGTGGAGTTCCCACCAGATATTTGTTCGAGAGTTACTTTTGTGAACTTTACTGTAACGAGAAGCTCTTTGCAGAGTCAATGCTTAAACAAGGTTCTCAAAGCAGAGCGGCCTGATATTGATGAAAAGCGATCAGACTTATTGAAACTTCAGGGTGAATTCCATCTAAGACTAAGACAGCTAGAGAAATCGCTGTTGCAAGCTCTCAATGACGCTAAGGGTAAGATTCTAGATGACGACAGTGTCATTACAACTCTTGAGACGTTGAAACAAGAAGCTGCAGAAATTGGCCAGAAAGTCGAAGAAACAGATAAAGTTATTTCAGAGATTGAAACAGTGTCTCAACAATATTTGCCTCTTTCCCAGGCTTGCAGTAACACATATTTTACCATGGACAGTTTAAACCAGGTTCACTTCTTATACCAATACTCCTTGAAAATGTTCTTGGACATGTTCAGCTTTGTACTTTTGAGCAATCCACGTCTAGAGGCTTTGTCAGATCATCAAGCAAGATTAAAAATTATAACTCAGGACTTATTTTCGGTATGCTACGAACGTGTGGCTCGGGGCATGTTGCATACGGATCGTCTCACATTGGCCCTACTTTTATGTCGTATTCACTTGAAGGGTGTTGCCAGCGAACCCAATTTAGATGAGGAGTTCAACTTTTTCCTTCGGTGCAAGGAAGGCGTATTTAATAAGCAAGGAGGGGAAATGATTGACGGTTTATTAAGTGAGCAACAAGAAGCACTTATGCGACTGGCAACTCGTTTGGGGGCGTTTAAGAAATTACCCGAAAAGATCCAGGAAATGCCCGAGTTTTCTGCATGGATTCAACAAGGCACACCGGAACAAAATGTCCCAAGATTATGGCAGGAAGAAAAACCATTAAGTCCAATTGGAACCGCAATGTATCAAATGCTGTTGATTCAAGCATTCAGACCAGATAGGGTAATTGCTGCTGCTCATGTATTTGTTGATGCTGTATTAGGTGAAAACTACATGCAAAAAGCGGAGGATGAACTTGATTTTGCAGCTGTTGTGGAGAAAGAATTACGTGCCAATGTTCCTGCATTACTCTGTTCTGTACCTGGTTTTGACGCGTCTGGACGGGTAGATGATTTGGCAGCCGAGCTTAATAAACAAATTTCAAGTATTGCAATTGGTTCTGCCGAAGGTTTCAATCAAGCGGAACGTGCTATCAACGCAGCATGTAAGACTGGTCGCTGGGTTATGCTAAAGAACGTTCATCTAGCTCCTCAGTGGTTGATACAACTTGAGAAGAAATTGCATTCTTTACAACCTCATGCAAACTTCCGACTTTTCTTAACTATGGAAATTAATCCTAAATTACCAGTTAATTTATTGAGGGCAGGAAGGATCTTCGTCTATGAACCGCCACCAGGCATTCGCGCCAACTTACTACGAACATTTAGCACAGTTCCGGCCAGTCGCATGATGAAGGTACCTAGTGAACGGGCTCGTTTATATTTCTTGTTGGCGTGGTTCCATTCTATTGTACAAGAAAGGTTGCGTTATGTACCGTTGGGATGGGCAAAGCATTACGAGTTCAATGAGTCGGATCTTAGAGTTGCATGTGATACGTTGGATACATGGATTGAAAGTACTGCAATGGGACGCACTAATTTACCACCCGAGAAAGTTCCTTGGGATGCCCTGGTGACTTTGTTGTCGCAGTCTATTTATGGCGGTAAAATTGACAACGTATTTGATCAGAGACTTTTGCATTCTTTTCTCACCAAGCTCTTTACACCACGAAGCTTTGAAGTTGACTTTGCCTTGGTTGGCAATATCGATGGAAGCTCCAACGCCAGCAGAAATATAACTATGCCTGATGGGACACGTCGTGATCATTTCTTGAAGTGGATTGAGTCTCTTGTTGAAAGACAGACACCTAGCTGGCTGGGTTTACCAAATAATGCGGAAAAGGTTTTATTAACTACCCGCGGAACGGATTTGATTAGCAATTTACTAAAAATGCAGCAGTTGGAAGATGACGATGAATTGGCGTACAGCGTAGAAGATATCTCTCAAGAACATCCTGAGCAAGGAGATGGGAGACCGTCATGGATGAAGACGCTTCACAATTCAGCCATAACATGGTTGAAATTGCTACCGAAGAGTTTAAATACATTAAAGCGTACTGTGGAAAATATCAAGGATCCTTTGTATCGGTATTTTGAAAGAGAAGTCAACTGTGGCTCCAAACTACTTATTGAAGTTATTCATGATTTGAATGATGTTGTAATGATATGTCAAGGGGTGAAGAAACAAACGAATTATCATCGCGTTATGATAAGTGAGTTGGTACGTGGAATACTTCCAGGAAACTGGCGTAGGTACACTGTACCCAGAGGATGCACAGTGATTCAATGGATTACCGACTTCAGCCAAAGAGTAAAACAATTACAAGATGTCTCATCGCTGGTGTCTAATGTTGGGGCAAAAGAACTGCAAAGTTTTCCGGTATGGTTGGGTGGTCTCTTGAATCCGGAAGCTTATATTACTGCAACACGTCAATGCGTCGCCCAAGCTAATAGCTGGCCGCTGGAAGAACTACAACTGGATGTAACTATCACAGATACCCACAATAGAAGTTCTGTTCCATCGGATTGCTTTGCAGTGGTAGGTGTGAAGCTTCAAGGAGCTCAGTGTAAGAACAACCAACTCTTACTTACATCCAGCATTATGATTGAATTACCAATAACACTTCTACGCTGGGTTCGGGTTGCGAGTGGCGATAAACTTCTGAACGGCCGTTTGTCGTTGCCCGTTTATTTGAATTCAACCCGTACTGAATTGCTATTTACAGTGGACCTTAATATATCTCCCGGTCAGGATCCACATAGTTTTTACGAACGCGGTGTAGCTTTACTCACATCTACTTCTTTGAATTAATGTAACAATTTGGGTGGTTTATTAATTTGCAAAATATCCTTAAACATTTAATTTATCAAATATGTATGCATTTTAACTGATTAAAACTATCGTTCTTTGTATTTTAATCAAATTAAAAGTAATATAAACGCATTTTAATAGAGTGATCTTATTGACTTCAAAAACTTCCTAGATTTTTGTCTAAATTGAGGCGGAATTTCAGGATTCACACAAGTTCAACATATTCTATGATTTTCTTTGCCTTTGGCCAGTTTATTTTGTTTCTTTGTTATGTCTCCAATGAAATTTTATTCTTTACCGTTTTCATCAATCTTTGGGGTCAAGGAAGTTTTATACAAATAAAATATGTCTTTTGCTTGACAGGTACCTTCTAAATTGTTGGCATTGCACATTGCTTTAAATAGATTCGATAGTAAATCTTTAGCATAGAAATACGAAGGTATGCAAAAAAATATATATCTGATATGTAATCGGAGAAGCACTGAATATTTTCATCATTCGCAACTTTATTGCCATAGTAGAAGCCTTTGATTCACTTTTCTACTGCTGCTTTATCTTTGCTTACATTAAGCCAATACCGAACAAATTGTTGATCTTTAGTGGGCCTTAGATCTTGTCTCTCGGACAGCTGTATCACGATATTACTCTCATTGTAATTGGACTTTGTTGTAATTTCTTGATTTTAAAATGTTGAGAGGAGTATCCGAAAGAAATTGCTCTTCGTTGGTTGAAGTCTTAACCGTAGGACTCAAATATATTTTTTCATATGGCGTCCATATCAATAAAGTGTTGTAGGGGTTTAAGTAAACCTCTACCATCATTCACCACACCATACAATGTACCAAACATATGAATGCCTGCATTCATCCGACCTGGACGCAACCTCAGCACCGGACGCCCATGAATCCACGCATTCATGCGGG
>JAODGC010000011.1:3043479-3054900 GCA_027574925.1 Ecitoglossa quadriceps | reverse complement strand
GCAGCCGCTACCATTGGAGCTCACCCAGTCACAATAAATTCATATAACACGCATAACCTTCCACACCATAAATTCCAACTTGGCAATATTATTAGCTTGGTTCATTGGTATTTTATATGGTATGGTTAAATTGGTTATCAGAGGTATTAAGAAATTACTAGATAATTTCAAGGTAAACGAACGAAATAAAAACCAAGATAAGAAAAAGAAAACAAATCGTTACTTTTATGAAAATTAAATATTGTTACGTTATATCAAACAATATTTTACCTTGATATCAAGATATAAAATCAACTCTTTGTGTTTCATCCTTTACTTTCCAGTTCTCCTACTGAAAAATGGTTCTCCTCTTCACCACATTACTGACGCTATTATCCATTATTCAACATAGTAAACCTTCCCGAATATTAGCAGTAATCCCAACAGCTTCCTACAGCCACCAAATGTTCTACCAACCAATATGGCGAGAGTTAGCCCTACGTGGTCATGAAATGGTTGTATTAACCACAGACCCAACAAATGAAACCCTCCCAAACTTGAAAGAAATCAGCCTAAGAGGTAGCTACCCACTTTTCAGACTTCTCATGCTTAAATACATTGAAGCCGGGAGTTTTGGTGCATATTTTGATGGACAAATGAGCAAACTGCACCATCAACTAATCCATCTCCAAATGGGATTACCGCAAGTGCAAGAAATCTATCAGAATACAACTGAACATTTTGATCTGCTAATGGTGGAACATATATCGGGACCTTTTCTTGGCCTTAAGAAACTCTTCAAGTGTCCTATGATTGGTCTAATGTCATATGATGCGTCACCATCTACCCATGTGGTAATGGGCAATCCAGTTCATAGTATACTATATCCCAATGCAATATTACCATATCACCACCCTATGTCTTTCATGGAACGTCTAGTGGTAACAGGATTCAATTTGATAGGTAACAGATTAGATAACATGAACAAGAAGTATGTAATGAGTAGATTTGCTGAGAATTATTTTAAGATTAAGGTTGATATTTTGGAAACCTTTGAAGAGGTGGATATGTTATTTATTAATGCAAATCCTGTTTTTACATTGACGCGACCCTTAACACCCAGTACAATTAATCTGGCTGGAGGAATTCACATTAAGGAGCAAAAGGAATTACCAGAAGTAATCAAATATTACCGACTAGATTTGCAATTTAATTCTGGATTGGTTTTAGGAAATCAAACACTTCTTTGATAGCACCCCAGGAAAGGTCATCTACTTTAGTCTGGGAACTAATATACTTAGCAATGAATTATCTCCTAAACTTCTTCAAATTATATTAATCACTTTGTCCCAAGTACCATATAAAATTCTCTGGAAATTCGAGAACGATACTTTAGCAGGGAAGCCAGCTAATGTGATGATAACCAAATGGGCTCCACAACAAGATGTCTTAAGTAATTACCTTCAAACCACTTAACTATAGTACCTTTCAATTCAATAACATTCGTATTCTTTAAGGACATCCAAAAGTTAAACTCTTCATAACCCAAGGAGGTCTCCAATCCCTTGAGGAATCCCTCTTCTTGCATGTCCCTATGGTAGTAGTACCTTTTCTGGGAGAACAAGCAGGGAATGCACAGAAAGTGCAAACGAATGGTATTGGTCTATCAATTCTTCCCTCAAAACTAACGGTTGCCAATTTCAAGAAAGCCATCTTGGATGTAATAGAAAATCCAGTCTACCAAAAAAGGGTCACCGCCTTAGGAAAACAAATCCAAGATGAACCAATGACTCCTTTACAAAGAGCAGTCTGGTGGACTGAGTATGTTCTAAGACACAAAGGAGCCCAACATTTGAAAGGACCTAAGATACCTTATTGGCAGTATTACTATTTGGATGTGTTGGCCTTCATAGGAGTAATATTTGCTTTAATTGTGGTAGTTGTAAAATTGATGTTACTATCGCTACAGAGATTAGTGTTTGGTGTCAAGCACATTCTATCAAATGATAAGGAAAAAAAAGCAATGTGATTTGTTTGATTGCGGTACGATTATGATAAGGAATATATACACTGATATCAAATCCTGTAAGGTACGATTTTAAGCTCAGTTATTGGTTAGCTCTGTATCCGTGCATATGACAACTAAACACAAGTTATTCTTTATCTTCCTGACTTTATTCCTTTCCATACAGGATGTAACACCTGCTAGAATCTTAGCTGTCATCCCCACAGCTTCCTACAGCCATCAAATGTTCTACCAACAAATATGGCGTGAATTAGCCCTACGTGGCCATGACATGCTTGTGATAACCACAGATCCAACCAATGAAACCCTTCCTAACTTCAAAGAAATAAGCATAAGATCTTCCTACCCACTCTTCAAACGCCTCATTAGTCTCTTCGTAAAACGTGGTAATTTCGGTGCGTACCTAGATAAAGAAATGGGGAAAATCACTGAAGACTTACTGCACCTCCAACTTGGTCTACCTGAAGTCCAAGAAATATTCCTCAACAAAAGCGAGTACTTTGACCTGGTCATGATTGAGCATATGCCTGGTCCCTATTCTGCTCTCAAAAGGCGTTTCAATTGTCCATCAATTGGTATGATGTCATTCGATGCTTTCCCATCTTCACATGAAGCAATGGGAAACCCAACACATAGTGTATTGTATCCAAATTCTTTACTTTCTTATCATGGGCAGATGTCTTTCAAGGAACGCTTACTAGTGGTTGCATTTGATATGCTGAGTCGTGGGTTTGAATATTTAAGTGGAAGGTTCTTCCTTAGTGGACTTACTAAGCCATATTTTGGGATAGATGTAGACGTCAATGAGGCGTTTGAAGAAACGGATTTGTTGTTTATCAATGCAAATCCATTGTTTACTTTGATAAGGCCTCTAACGCCAAGTACCATTAATTTGGCTGGAGGTGTCCATATGAAACCACCCAAGGAATTACCAAAGGTACCCTAAAATTTTAATTAAATTATTAAAACCAATTTATTAGATTTCCCCAATGAACTAGTTTTCTGAAAAGCATTTTTATCTTTAGGACATCAAGTATTTCCTTGATCATTCCCCTGGAAGTGTAATCTACTTCAGTTTTGGTACTAATGTAATCAGCAAAGATCTGCCCATTGAAATGCGTCAAATAATATTGGCCACATTAGCTCAACTTCCCTACAATGTCCTCTGGAAATTCGAAGATGATATCTTACCAGGTAAACCAGATAATGTGATGATTACAAAATGGGCACCACAACAAGATGTTCTAAGTAAATACTAGAAATCACGTGCATATTATCATCTATTCTACTAATACCATTGCAGGACATCCCAAAGTAAATTTATTTATAACCCAAGGAGGAATTCAATCATTAGAGGAATCTCTCTACACGCACGTCCCTATGGTAGTGGTTCCCTTTCTGGCAGATCAAGAAGGAAATGCCTTCAAAGTCGACAATAAAAAATTAGGTATTACAATACGCCCCAGTAATCTAAACAAGGACAACTTCAAAGCCGCCATTTTGGAAGTAATGGAAACCTCAATGTATAAGGAGAATATAGAGAAACTCGCTGCTCAAATTCAAGATCAACCTATGGCGCCCTTAGAGCGGGCTGTTTGGTGGACTGAGTATGTACTAAGACATAAAGGAAGTCAACATTTAAAAGGGCCTAGGATACCTTTATATCAATATTTCTATCTGGACGTTTTATTATTTATTACATTTGTTCTGGGCTTTTTAATCAATGCAATTTTATTCTGTATCAGACGTTGTTTAAAACATCGACACAATATAAAAAGTAAAAGTCAAGGTAAGAAAATTAAACATTCCTAGACACATGTGGAACCACTTATAGATATGATAAACCTAAGAAAAATAAAACTATATCATGACGTACAATGACAAGCAAGATTCTAATATATAATACTTAAACATCGCTGTTTCAACCAGTCTGTGTGCTAATCAAAACTAAATTTAATTAAAGCAACAAGATGAATCTAATCATAGCTTTCCTTTTGCTGATGGGCTACTTTCTTCAAGATGTCAACTCTGCTAGAATCCTTGCAATCGTCCCAACTGCCTCCTACAGCCATCAAATGTTCTTCCAACAACTATGGCGTGAATTAGCAGTACGAGGTCATGATATGGTTGTAATCACAACCGATCCAACTGGGGAAAGCCTGCCCAACTTTAAAGAAATCAGCGTAAAAGAATCCTATCCTCCTACAAAGAAATTAATACAAATGATGATCGATAACAACATGTTTTCGCTTCTTCTCCAAGACATTGCCCAAGAGAGTGCAAAGGTAGCCGAACACCAAATCAACCTTCCTCAGGTTCAAGAAATCTTCAATAATAAAAGTGAACACTTTGATCTACTCATGATTGAGTATTTCGCTAATCTCTACGTTGGTTTAAAACAACGATTTAGCTGTCCTCTGATTGGAGTGAATTCCCTGGATAGTTTTGGTCCAGCCCATGAAATTATGGGTAATCCCACACACAGTATACTATATCCAACAAGTTTGTTGCCTTATCAAGATGATTTGACATTTTGGCAACGCCTAGCTGCGGTTGTCCTCCAATTACTAATGGAGAGAATGAATTATTTAAATACAAAGGTATTAAATAATTTGGGGATGAAGATTTATGATAAGCATACGCCATCAATTATGAACCTCTATGAAGAAGTAGATATGTTATTTGTGAATGCCAATCCGTTGTTCACTCCTATAAGACCGTTGAGTCCAAGTACGATTAATTTAGCTGGTGGAATTCATCTGAGAAAACCACAACCATTACCGAAGGTATTAATGTTTATTTTATTTTCATTATAATAATTAGATTACTATTTGATAGAATCTAAAGGACTTCTTAGACAGTGCTCCAAATGGAGTAATTTACTTCAGTTTGGGCAGTAATGTCATCAGCAAAGATCTATCAACTGAAACCCGTCAGATCTTCTTAGATACTTTGTCCCAACTACCTTATAAAATCCTCTGGAAATTCGAAGATGACAGCTTGCCGGGTAAACCTGCAAATGTGATGATTACAAAGTGGGCACCACAACAAGATATTCTAAGTAAGTCCTTTCACGACACCTTAACAAACAACTACCATCTAATTCCCTTCTTTCCATTAAGGACATCCCAATGTGAAACTTTTCATCACTCAAGGAGGTATTCAATCTTTGGAGGAAGCACTCTACTCTTATATCCCAATGGTAGTTATGCCTTTCCTCGGAGATCAGGAAGCAAACGCGGCTAAAGTTAAAGCTAAAGGTCTTGGGCTTACTCTAGATCCTCATTCTTTAACTGTGGAGAATTTCAAAGCGACTATTTTGGAGGTGATCGAGAACAAAATGTACAGGGAGAATGTTAAACAATTAGCTGCAAGGATTCAAGATTCACCAATGACTGCTCTGGAGAGAGCAGTTTGGTGGACTGAGTATGTCCTAAGACACAAAGGTGCCCAACATTTGAAAGGACCTAGGATACCTTATTGGCAGTATTACTATTTTGATGTGTTGGCTTTCATTGTTGTGGTTGTCTTAGTTCTCTTGGGAATTGTTTATGGTATTACCAGATTTATCATCAGAAGGATTAGGATGTTATTTACCGATAGTTGTCGTAATAGAAACAAAGATGAGAAGAGTAAGAAAATAAAAACTAAATAAGTGCCAACCGCATCAGATAGTTACGAATTACGTGATTGATTTAATAAAAATTCATTAGCTAATCTTAGTACTTATCCTTGACACGTGAAGTACACTTCAGAGCTATCAAACACAACTCACCTGCTGAAACTGGGACAGCTGTAATCAAACCCAAGGTGATGAATAAGTCGTAGGTAAGAACCACACTGAAGTTTCCCAAAAGATTGGCCACTATAGCACAACATAAGCGCAATTATTTCTCCGCAAACTCACTTGAAATAATACATACCTAATGATAATGCACTAGCTGATAACAGCGCCGGCCAAGGTAATCTCTCCCAATGTAAAGTCTCAACCCCAGTTAAAAAGAGCGCTAAACTGAGAGGCCACAATAATGCAGCGTTCAGCATTCCAATCAATGAGAAGAACAATGCCACTTGGCCGTATGTAGCATCACCAATCACTTTCTTGAAGAGTACTTTGTAGACAGCTGAGCCTGCCGCAGCCGATGTGGCTAGGACAACACCTCCTAAAGTTGGGCTTCCGGTTATGCCATCCATATATGCAAGAAGGGCTACTCCAGTATCGCACATTATCACAGCCATAATCTGAAACAGAAGTAGATCTTTGAAAGATTCTGGATGTTTTCACAACTAGGGCGATATTGTGTTATAGGCAACCTATTGTAAGCATAATACAAAACACACAATTTATGACATAACTGCGAGAAGTACACATAGTGCCTTGTTGGTGATCTATATTAATTTGTGCTCGGTGTGTGGTTGGGTGGTTAAACAAGCAGGTAAATTTATTTTTCTTTTATGATTGAAGAGGATTTTATTTTACTCTTGGAATTGGACTTCATGGCTTTTATTCAAGGTGACTTAACACTACTTTCTATCCCCAGAAACATTATAAATTGCGGTTCCCTACTGCATTGGTAATAGCACTCGACATGCAAAAGCGATTTACATTCGTAACGAACACGTCGGATTGCGCTTGACACGTTAGCGTTCGATAAATATTTAGCCAGAATAAAGTACGTTTTGTACCCTGTGGCCTAGTATGCCCAGCGATTAGGTTAAAACTAGGGTATTCCAAGCAGAAATAAAACTGTTCTCAAAAATGTCCAAATGCAAAAGCAGCTAATGTTAAAAACATTTTCAACTTAACCAATCGAAAGAGAATGCGTCAACTTTGCAGTAAGTACTCATCTTAAATTACAACCAAGTGGACAATATCTTCTGTAGACTTACCCTTATGCCGACAAATTGCTCGTGTAAGATAACCCAAGATAGTAAGTAGACAAAGGAAACGTTCGTCGCAAAAAGGGCCATCACGTCGGTGGCGAGCAAAATATGCAGAGAACGAATGTACATGTAGTTGGTTCCAACCCACAGCAGGCAGAAGAGTGAACACCTTGTGAGAAAACGACCTAGAAGTAAATTCAAACTGAATATAAGCTCTATAAATTCCAACGAAGAGCGAGGCAACAAATCAGCTCAAATTGTTTGCTCTAGAAACTCTCCACTTTGTTCGTCTAGTCTCTACATGGCGTGATATTTATTGGAATGTTTGCTAACCTGCTGTGAATCCCTTATCCCGAAAATCCCGCACGCTTTCCGATAAAATATCCGCCGGCGACTCGCAGCGTCTGCTCCCCAGGCGGCTGATGAAGTACAACGGAAAGAACAGCATCGTCCAATTTGTGACAAACCAGGTGGTAAAAAAGGGTGCTTTGTAATTTGCCCTCTGCGGAAATAACAAACATTAATAATCACCACATTTGATATTAGATAAAAGTGCTAGTTTTTGGCTAGCCGAGAAAATCAACGCTAATAATACAGCAGGAGTCGGATGTGGGGTGAAAGTGGAAATCGACACGTTTGCAATATTAATCAACACCACGTGTGGCTTTGGTAATGTGATATTGGATGTGTAAAATTATTAATATTGGATTCCATAAGCTGCAGGGAATTGGATAAACGCGATAGGGCTTTGAATACAGTTGCGTTAAATAAGGGTTAATTAATGCGGGAAAATTACAGGATATAGTATGGCTGTTTTCGTGAAAGACCTCAATTCCTATCGATTCAAAAAATCTCATTGTTAGGAATTAAAAGGTGAAGTGGAATATTGGAGTTCTTAATGAATTGAGTTTCTAATTTTTATTTTAAGACAAAGTAAATAACATAAACATATTTCAAAAGCCCTCACTTTTTGTTAATATGTTTGTAACGTATTTATTACAATAAGTTGGAAACGAGGAGAATTCCTTGTTAGGTTATGTCAAAATTGATGAAATTTGTTTCACAGAGAGATTAATTAGTTATAAAACCTTGGAAACATATCACTGAAGCTTAGAAATATTCAAGGATTTTCAACATCTAAAGATGTTCATACAGTTAAGAATGAGGGTTTAAAGTAAATTAACGGAAGTTTTAATGTTTAGGGATTTAACTGTAGGCAACATCTAAAGCATATGTTTTGGGCAAGTTGCAACATGTATGCTTTTCATATTGACGATTAATTTAAAATAAAGTATCAACTAAATTCACATACGTAATGTGTGTGAAGTGCTGTCACATTGACGCCATTTCCCTCATGTGGCACGATGATGGTGTCCTCGTAATCGACCGGCTTCTGGATGTAGAGATATTTGATGCAATGCGTCGCTCCCACCCATGAGGCAGTCACACATACTGTCACCCAAATCCCGAAATATATCTGCAAGTCAAGAAACAACCAACATGACAATTTTCAACATCAACCATCTCCACTAAGTCCCACACATTGTGTTTTAATTCCCAACAAAGCTAAACTAACCTCACTAACCTTAAATAAAGCACATTTTCAAGTCGAACCTATTAGTAATCGTTAATTGTGTGAGCAATGCACAATTATGTCGCAAAGGTAGAAAAGTGGTGGAAGCCAAGACGGTATCGTGCATGAGTCTGCATTTCCCTGCACGCAATTGCCTGATTGGCGTGACATTTGACTTCCAAATGAAGTCAGGAAAGCGACGGGCACGCGATTTCATTCACGCACTTTCCATACAGACGCGTTAGATGTAAATGGTTCTGACGAGGATCAGATGAGATGAGAATTGTGGAATAAATATTAGGGAACATTTTTGTTTCAACTGCTTGCAGAAAAAAAGTGTCATTGAAGGTAATTGTGCCCAAAACCACTTTGGGGGTGTCAAAGTAACAAAAGGCACAAAATATGATATGAATTTAACACCAAGAAATCAACATGAAACGACCTAAAAACAAAGCACATATGGAAATATGATAATAAGTAATAATAAATATGTATTTACGCAAATGTTATTCTGTGTAACATATAAAATAATTACTCTATTGTTTAGAAAGAAATATAATTAAAAACAACTCCATAGCAGAATATTGGAATATTGCTTGTTGGTTTCCTTTGTTAACCACAATAGGAAAGCAAGAAATTAATATACTAGTTGCATGAACAAAATACTCGGAAAAATCATCAAATAGTTGAAGAATTTTGTAATAAACACAATATATTTCCTAGACGGATATGATAGGCAACCAACAGCACGGATGTTGTTCTAGCGGATATGTCAAGAACTAGCATGTGCTTGCAGCGCACTAACTTCAGTTTTAGTATTGTCGTGTCGTGATAGTGAATGCTCGAGAGTGCTAGGGAGGTTATAATCCAGCAAGCTAATTGTCATATTGTAATATATTTATATTGAGATCAGAAAATGTAGTTCAAAACGGAAAAGAGAGCAGTGAAGACTGGAACGTAGAGCAGAGTTTGAGTAAGAAACAAAAGCATTGTTTAATTTTAGTAGAGGTTAAGAAACTTGGTTGTATTGAGTGTATATGTTTGTACGATTAACAAATGAATATTGATGTAGTCATAAGACAAGTTGACTGCAGTATTGATAATTTTGTACTTAACCTTAACTGAAAAGAATTAGTGCTAATAGCTACCTTGATAATATAATATATATTTTTAGTAAACAGAAATTTCTACTTTGCCGAGAAATGTTCTGATTGCATATTGTCTTTGTCCTAGATAACCTCATCGTATTAAACCTTATTACGACATCTATTTGGGGTTTTAAAAAAAAGCTAATTTTCTCCAGGCATATCTTACCACATCTTACTTTTATAAAATCTCTATTCATATCCAGAACGATTCCCCAATTATCAACTATGTTCGTAGTGGTTGTGTGAGCATGTGAATCCCAACTTACTTTTCTAGCTGACGATGAACACAATGAATCCGAACACGATTTATACTTTGCTGTAAGCCCACTTGGCGTCGCAGGAGATTGCTGTTCGGCTGCAGTGCTCCCAGCTTCCGGCTGGCTACTTGTCACCGAATCCGCATGCGTAAAAGGCCCATTGATAGCACCGGAAGACCCGCCGCCTCCAGCTGTACTGGCTGCATTCGCCGCATTGGCGCCAGCTGTTGTTGTTGTTGCAACTGCACCAGTCCCACCTGGATTTGCTGCACTTGCTGCATTCTCATCGGTGACCAAAACACTTGGCGTGCGATTCCGACGGGGGTTGAATATGGTGGTGATATCACCGTCGCGAGTCATTTTCAATAAGCTAGAATGTTGGTGCTGTAATTGTTGTGGTTAGTAGGTGATGTCGAATTGGTTGCATCTCATTTTTCGGTGATGAGAATAACTGATGGCTAGGAAACTGGTAGTGTTGGTGTGGTCGATAATGTTGCAGGAAGATCTTCGAGTTGATCTGCAAAAAGAAGATTCTAGTTTAGTCAAGTATTGCCACAATTCGGAATTAATTTTCTTTCTTAACGCAGCAATTTTCGTTCGTTTTCTTTTCTCATTGTCATTCTCTATTTAGTTTGGCGGACTTGTTTCAACTTGTTCAGAGAGAAAGCATAAGCATGTCTATAAATAGCCCACGAGGCGGCGTTGAAGGTCCGTGGAGGACTTTAAGGGTCTCTTCGCCGCACTGGCGATACGTTGTTAATATAAAAAGCCGAGGTCTCAAGGCGATTTTTGAAGTAGACAGATCGTCTTTGAATCGATTTCTATCCTTGTCATGACTTAGATTAACAGCTAGCTAAACTAGTAACGATTCTGTTACTCTACTTCCATTCCCTACAAACCCACATATCGCTTTGTGATTGCGTGGATTGTGTGATACATAAGACTTTATTGAGGGAGACATTAGATGTCAATTGGTAAAAGAAAAAGAGACAATATTTGTCAATGATTGCATGTTTATTATCATTTGGTAAATTGTCTATTTATATGAATAACATAATGATATGTGTATAGTTAGGGGTATGTGCAGTGTATAATTCTACAAAACTCTTTCGCAAAAAACTATCAGAAGAACCTTAATTTTCTTAATGTTGAAGAACAATATGTCATTTCTATGTACAGGGGTTTTGTAATTTATTGGGATTCATCTCTGAAGAAAGAATCTATGTTGTTGTTCTGATTACCAGTAAACAAACAACAGGTTCATTTTATTAGGGACCTCAAATGGCATGAAGACAGAGGATGAATAACTAATGTAGCATCACTGAACATTTAAGTGTTTGGTTGAGTTTGGTCACGAAGTTTGGTTACAATTGATAGGTTAGGAGTCATACAACATGTTGGTATCATTTAGGGTTTTTCGTATTTGATTTTCGCTTAATAACCAATAACAATTAACAATGTTTCTACTTTAAAACGACATCAACTGGTATACAATGTGTATTTGTCGATAATGGTTTCATTCGCCTATTTTAACTTGACTTAGTATATCTAATA
>JAODGC010000011.1:3024823-3040631 GCA_027574925.1 Ecitoglossa quadriceps | reverse complement strand
TATTCTTGTCTCATGATACATACATGTTTTATGTTCTGCATAATGCGTTTGAACGTCCGATAAAACCATTTCTGCTAGTTTGGGCATGTACAAAGTTTTTCTGATACAATTAGATATTAAATTAGAAAAGTTAATATAATTGACGTTGAATACATACTTTTGAAGCTTTCGCTTGTCGTTTTTATGAGTGTTGTCCATACCAAAGAGAAAAATTTCCAAGGAGGCGTCTAAAAACATGCGCACGTTAGGTTATAATACTTGTTACACGTGCAATGCCTGCAATACTTACAAAAATCAACAACAACATAAAGAACAAAATAACATTTTTCTTCAATCACAAGAAAAACGTATGCAACTCTTCATACATTGCTCAAGCCACAGAATTCCAACAAGCAAATTTAAGTGAATTAAAATTTAAATGCAAGTAATAATATTGTAAATTAGTATAAATTATGCATATTAAATTATTTATTTGTTTTTGTTGATTATCCGTTTTTTAAATATTTTTTCTCTACATAAAGTTGCCTAACATGAAACCAAGTGCTTACATTTTCAACAAATTTGAGGTTAACATTACACGTAATGATGACTGTGGTTGTGCGAGCGGTGTGTGTTCAGTGATAATTTTGTTTACGTGTTTAATTAGATCACCGACTAGCTATATCACTTTAATCGCTGAACATTCCTTATAATGGTAAGCCCATCTACCATAAATACCTTTTCGGTCTCACTTCGCTTCAAGAAGCAATTTCACAGCTGGATTTGTTTCCAGTGATTCAACTGTTTTTCATATGTAACTTCATTTGTTTGCACAGATGCAATTTATGCTGTTGTTCAGCCGTCAGGGCAAGCTCAGACTTCAGAAATGGTACAACGCTCACCCGGATAAACTGAAGAAGAAGATAACTCGCGAGTTAATCACAATGATACTAGCAAGGAAGCCAAAAATGTGCAGTTTTCTGGAATGGCGTGATTTAAAGATAGTTTATAAGAGGTAGGGCTAGTACTTGCATATGAAATGACTTGAAAACTATCTTGAAATATTACCTCTACCTAGATATGCAAGTTTGTACTTCTGCTGTGCAATTGAACAAGATGACAATGAGCTGCTCACATTGGAGATTATTCATCGCTATGTTGAGCTGTTGGATAAGTACTTTGGCAGTGTATGCAATGCAAATGAATGTTCTAACATATTTTAAATTCTGTTTCATTGGTTGCTTCTGTTGGTATCTATTAGGTATGTGAATTGGACATCATCTTCAACTTTGAAAAAGCCTACTTCATACTTGATGAGCTTCTTCTTGGAGGGGAGATTCAAGAGACCAGCAAGAAGAATGTGTTGAAGGCAATTGCCGCGCAGGATCTTCTGCAAGAGGTTAGTGACGGTGATAATTGCATTGAGCTATGAGCCGTATTGCGTTTTGGTAGTGTACAATATTGGTCGCCACGACGTCATTTGCATACTTTTACTCTCAATGCATTGGTGTTACCTTTTATTTTGAAATTCTACCTGCAACTTCATCGTTTTCAATCGGTGTTGCGATTAGTCGCGGAATATTTTCCGGTGTTTCACTGTTGTAAAAAGAGCGAACAAGATATCTGTGTGTGTGCTTGATTGTCATTTAATACTTGGATACTTCCGAATTTGCACCACTGCCTGTTCATGTACTGTGTCCGCACTATTTGTGTGTAATTTAAGACCAAACTAGATAATATTTACACATACACACTACACTTTCAAACACACTGTTTGAAATAGAAAGTTTGAGCTTCGAAAGGTACAAGCTATGGTTTGGAAATAAACATAAATTTGGAGTTCCAGCTTTATCATAAACGTTTAGTCCTAATTCAAATTGTTTTCACTTGTTTTGTATTGAATTTTACCATGTCTGGCCTTTATTTTTTGCCTGAAGATTGTGCTGTTTCTCATCGACAGTTTGACCGCTATGTTGATTTGTAATTTCCAATTGTTTAATTCATTCTTTCCTTTAATTTTGCTGCTTTGTCTTAGAACTTTTACGGAAAGGTAAGGAATCTTTACGGTTCAACTATTTACGTAATGTCAAAGCACAATCTAATCGGCTTTTCGTTTATAGGCAAAAACATAAAATCAAACTTGACACTTCTGCACTCAGTATCATTGTTAAAACTATCTAAACTACCATCAGTGAAAGTGCCAATAGACTAGATTTTCTTGCGTAGACTTGGGTTGTGCGCAAACTTGCCAAACGCAAAATTACCCACAATGTAACAATTAACACAACGTTTAACATTCCTACTAAACCCACTTTCCAAACGTGAATACGACCTGTTACTGTCACTAATTATTGTAATGGATGCCTTGAGATTCTCTGGTTATTTTACTAATTTCGTTCATATATCGTTGCTCATATTTACTATCAGCAGGTCAGTAAATTTGACAACTTTAACCAGCATTTTAGTGTATAACAAAGAACGTTGAATTATAATATACGTACTTCTAGGTTGTAATATAAGTATTAGTAGTGTTTAGATAGAAACTAGATGTGTTTTACACTTGGTGTTTATACTTTAAACTTTATCAAGTACAATACGTTAATTATGTAATCTGTTGAATATGTTGCAAATATTGAATTCTTTACTGACTGATTTTGGAGTGTTGCTAAAAGCCCCAGTGTAAATTGATCTTACATTCATTGTAAATTGATTGTGTTTTATGTTGGTGGACATTTTGTAATGTTATGCGGCGCATGCGATGCTATACCCTCGAGGTGGTTGGTGTATCAACTTGTTGCAAGATTACAAAAGGGATCTTATAGCTTGCAAAACATCGAAAACCTATCAGATAAATCTCAGGTCCCCGTGATTAAACTTGACCCATAAAAATATCTCTTTTGTCATCTTGGATCAGATTTCTCTTTCTATTGGTGTATTGATATTGTAAATATTTGTTAGTAGTCGAAAGATCGGTTGAGGCATTCTAGTGGTACTTGTATCTAGCCTTGTTTTCTTTTGTTTCTTGTGTTCCGCCATTTTCCCGCACTTGGTCACGTTTAAAATGGCGGCGCACGATACAGGACGAAGCGATGGAGGGTGCTCTGAGGGACATTGGCCTGCTCTAACAACCTGCAACGAGCACTAACTACGCACGGCAAACATATGATATCTATTACATAATCAGACTTCACCGCAAACATCTTCTCTATAGTAATCTCCTCGCGCCGAATGCACTCGACTAGAAATTCGTGTTCAGTGATTTGGGCCCACAATCTACTAATACTTGTAGGTCTATTCTTTGCAACTGTTTTTATATTTCAATACTAATTGACAATTACTTGTAAACATGTAGGGTGAGAGAATGTTAACAATTATTGTAGTATCGTTGAATTGTATCTTGTTAATAACTTGTAACAACTGTAGTGATTTCTGCAACAGAAGGATGACGTCGACTAAGTGTATTGTTATCCTAACTTCGGAAAGTGTGATAGTCGCACGTGTTACACATATCTTTGTACTTTTTACTAACTAAGGTAAATTATAGTTGCAATCAAGCACAAACGCAGACTGCTACATTGCAGTGTTATGTTTTGTTTTGTTGTACGCGTTGGAAGCCATTTTTGTAATTGAAATGTTTAAATTGCTTCACTTGTTTTGTTCCTATTGGCGTGGGAATTGTCTGTACTTCGTGTTTTGTGCTTGCAGGAGGAAACACCGCAGGGGTTTTTCGAGGATCATGGTCTTGGCTAAGCCCACAAGATGAAAGACGAGAGTGTGGACGAAACAACATGGCCGCTTGCTCTTAAATATTATGAAATTGTCACAGTCACTCCAATGCATCCCAGAAATACCATGCAATATCTGGTAGTGTTAAGAAGGCTATCTATTATTTGTCACAGTCTTAAATAGTTGGTTTTTTAGTATTATTTCCTTGTATTTGTTTTCAATGGGGAACATAGTGGACATTGGGATGACTCTCTCAATTGTTGTTATGAAGAATGAACTTTTTACACTAATACTAATTTAACAAACAGTTGCTGCTCAATGAAATGAGAAGTAAAATTTGGATTCGTTTTGTTCGCGGTGTATTGGTGTTGCTTGTCTTTTCGAATCAAATATATTTACGATTACAAGCTTTGCAATGCATTTCTGAGCTCCTGTTTGGAGCTGCGGCTTTCAGATGGCGGGCGATGACGGTGTGAGAGCAGTGGCGATGGGCGGAACGCAGAAGCCGCGCGCAGGTGCACGACGAGCGGATCGAAGGCGCGGACGGTGGCGGCGGCGGCGCAGCCCGATCGAGCTCGCGTCGCGACGGCGCATCCGCACGCCTCGCAGTCGACGACGGCAGTACGCTGCACTCTGTTCGGCTGGGCGCACGCACGCACTCGAGGCAGGCCCGCCGCACGGACGTACCGCGACAGCCGCCACCGCCGCTGGCGAGCAGCAGAATACGAGCACGTCGTCGCCGAAGAGCGCCGCCTCCAAACCGCGGGTGACGCGTCGCGCGGGGCGGCAGCGTGAGTGAGTGGAGGAGTGAGTGCGCGTGCACAGCCTCAGGCCGGAGGCAGTGATGGTCAGGCGCCTCCACACAGGTCGCCGCAGCCGACGGCAGCAGGAACGCCCGCGTCGCGGCGACGCCGTGCGATGCGCCCGCGACCACTAGGTCGCTCCGCCGCCGCTGTCGCCGACCCACTCGAACATGGTACGGGTCGCGTACGGCTTCGAGATCACGTAGGCATGTAACGTGCCGACCGCCACTCCACGCGCCGCTCACGCAACGCCCGCCGCCAGTGCGAAGGACTACGCAAAGCCGCCGCCGAGCGCCTCCGGACTCGAGCCGAGAGAGCAGACGATGCGTGCGCCCAGCGCGTGCCGCGCGCGGTGAATGTGTGGGTGACACACGGTGCGCCGACGACCGCCCCCCGGGGTCGCAGCGATGGCGTCGGTGGCCGCCGCCACCGGCCAGACGGAGCAGCCGCCCGCATACCACGGGCATGGCCATAGCTTCGGCAAGAAGACCTTTCACAAGCCCACCTACTGCCACCACTGCAGCGACATGCTGTGGGGCCTCATTCAACAGGGCTTCATTTGCGAAGGTACCACGGCCATCCTGATTCAAGGACATTCCTCCCCCCTCTACCGATACCACGCAGCACCCACTCCTGACTACATCATATTCATCACATCCCCGAAACATAGTTGCCAGTCAATTATCTCTATCGTCCAACTGGTTGTTTGGTCCGTCCATCTGCAATTGTTTATTGTCGCCATGTTGTCTCCATCGAGTCATCTCGCGTCCGAAATTTCAGCTGCGCGCGGCGGCTGGCATGTAGCGGAAGGGAGATGGCGGCCGCGCCGCGAGAGAGCAGCATCCGTCGACACTGCCGCCGCCACATCGATCCTCGGTCGCGTGTATGCGATGCTACAATTAGGATACACGCGCGAGCCACGACGACGACGTCGTCAGCGCGTCGCCCTCTCTCTTCCTTCCACATCGCCCAACCCGTTCACGCCGCCGTCGGGCTTCTTCCAAGTGACGTCAGTTCGTCGCTTCGCCAACATTTTTCTCAGCCCGGCTGCATTGCTTGGACAATCTCAGTCGCGCATCTCGATTAAAAACTTTCATCTTCAGCATTACTACTACCAATGTCATCTAAATCAACTTGCGGCTATTAATAGACATCAATAACAATCAAATCACTGAACCAACCCATTTTGACTTTGCCAGAAACATCAATTTTATTCAGACAAATTTTCAAATCTCAAGGCTGCCACAAATTAGGAACTGTTTCTAGCAGAGCCAATTCAAGGGCAGTATTATCTGCCATTCCAGGGTATTTGCAACCTAGGAAAAGCAAACAATTTCCTACACATATTAATACTGATGACCTGCTCGCTGAAAGGCCGCAATTCCACTTGGAAAACGTTGCGCGTGTTTGCTGAGCACACTTTAATGTTCTATTTTTACGCCTGATTATGCAACCAAATTATCATACCTGTATCAGCATCCACAGGAGCTCTACTTTGACCTCCTTTCTGCAAATCCTACACCATTTTCCTTACCAAATGCCACGACAATAGTAACAAAAGAATAATTATTTGGTTTTGTGGTTCCGGTCATTCATTTGTTAAATTTAGCCGGAACTATCGAACACTATCCATGACCTTTTCGTTGTGCTATTTTTAGCACTTGCATGCTACCCCTGCTGCTGCTGCACTCCCACCACTCCTCGTTGGCACCGTCGGACACGTGGGATATTCAGCATCCACTTCCGGGACGTATTTATCTCTATAAATCCACATATCTACCACACATCGACTAAAAGTGCCATTTCAACTACGTGGATTTAAATGAACCGTTGAAGTGTTAGATTTGATGTGATGAGATCTTAGTTGCTAGGTTATAAGTTAGGTTAGGTTGTTAACAATAGGTCCAAAACGTTGGAGTACTTGGCGAATCAGGTTCAGGTTGTTTGTTACCAGTTGCTTGTCACTGATCTCTTGATTTTCCTACCTGGTTATGAATGCAACATTTTTCTTTGATTTTCGTATCCGTATTGGTTTAAGCAGCTGGACTGTTTCGTACACGATAAGCATGTGCATATATCATAGATAGTTATGGATAGGCTGGAAGATGAGAGAGCAATGAATGCAGGAAAGCAGGAAGAAAGCATTCGCCCGGTTGCCAGCGCCATGTGTTTGGCGCTGTTGGTCCATGTGTTGGTAGCGTTCGCTGCGGAATTGGGTCAAACGGACGCGCGCAACCTGCCATGCCGCCTCCGAGAGTACTGAGGTTCGCGCGCGCGTCCTCTCTTGACGTCACTGCGATGACGTCGTCGACCTCAGCTACACCAAGAAAATCCATGCAAATAAACGCGAATGCTGAGACTAACCTGTATTAACCTATATTCCATTTTAAGGACCACTAGGATATCTTGGGCTTGGGCTACCATCTAATGCAATCTTGTTGCAGCAGCACAAGTGGTTACAGTGTAGTCCGTAACTGGTCGTGGGGTTTAGTTTGCGGCACGCGCATGGATAAAGGATATTCGTTATAAATAGCACGGATTGTTGTAGCATGTTTCGGGATGTTGGGAGATAAAATGCTGCGAGGTGCTTATTTTTGGCTCGCGGTGGCTTATATTATCCGCGCAACGTCTATGCCCACCAAAGACCTGCTGCTGAGTTCATTGATTTAGAGCCAACGCAAGGCACAAGATCTTAGAGGTGTAATTATAGGTTGGTTTCTCTATGTTGCACTTACAACATCATTACTCTGGGTTTTTCAATTCTACGATCTGGACAGTAGTGATGACACTTTAGATAATTTATAATTTTTTTATAGTTTCTTTATTTGAACGAATTGGGATCTGATACAAGAGCACTGAAGGAGTTTGATAGCCCAGCCATCAGTTTAATACAAACAATACTTGTTTTCAGGGTGGGACATTAAGTTTAGGTGGGTTTTAACCCATTTTCGAGAGTTTGGAGATTCTACAAATTCTGTACTACTATCATCTCCCAATGTGGTGGTATTGATTGTAATTAGGCTCGTCTATGATTCCCTAAGAATGGGTCCTATTTAATTGCTATTGGATCTCAAAGTAATTTCTTGTAGGTTCATCCTAGTTACTTACTATGTTAATTCAAGATGCCGCATGTAGCATGGTTTTCCACCAGTGTCCTTGAGCACATTGCTGGGTTCGTTGCTTCATTTGAACAACGCTCGTGTTTTTCAACCAACATCGAGGAAATAGTCTACTTTGGAAATCTCATTAAGCGTCCGCTAATTGCGTGACATTGCTATCCCATGCTTTCCTACCGCCACCGCCGACGGCGCGCTGCAGTAATTTCAGCTCCCGCGTGAACTTACAGTGGCGGTGTGCTTCCTGTAAGTTCACACCACTCGTAAGTAATGATATCCATCGTTAACGCCATCTTGACGAGGTTGTCCCGGTAATTATTTCCGAGATTTGCAGCTAGCCTGAATACTCTTTTGGTCGGCTTGGAATTGTTTCAATCTGGAGGCAGTACTTTTATCTTGCTACAGTTTAATGACGCGAAGCTTGGGATGGTTGATAGAGGTAGTAGTTGATGAAGTTATTGTCAGGGTTTGATTTGTTTCAAATAAGTTTGCAGTGATTAAAAATGTTGCCAACATTTGTGAAGTTGCATGGAGGCAATGGTGGCGGCGGGTACGTGCGAAAAGCAGCAGACCCGCTGCCGCGCGTTGGATCAATACGGCGACGTCTGTCGCTCTCTCGATGCTCTCGTCTTCTCACCGTGTCGGATGCCGACTCCACGCTGTGGTAGTATGCAATTTGATGAATCAACGACAGCAGTGGTTCATGTGATTCAGAATAAAGATTCAGATCTGGTACAGAGTTTTTATGAAGTGCAATCAATATGAAACGTGTACTAATTGTACTAGTTAGTTTATCTTTGACATGCCCATATTCTGTAATATTCGAGAAAGTTCCAGAATCTTACATTTAGACATCTTTTTCGCAACTAGACCAATTCGGAGAAATGTTCAGATTGTATTTGTACTGTTCGTGATGTTTGTTCGTTACAACTTTTGTAATTTACTTTCTCACTTACTAAATGCCCTCTTTGTTGTTCCAGTTTGCAACTTCGTGGTGCATGACCGCTGTTTGAAAACCGTGGTGTCTCCTTGTTCCAGCATCGCCGCCAGCCTTATCAAGGTACACACTCGTCCCTCATTAAATATTTAAGTACTTGCTGTTTAGTATCACCGCCTTTGCTTGATGTTTGCTTGCTGATTTCACAGAACCCGGTAGCTCACTGTTGGTCGGAGCCGTTCCATCACAAGCGGAAATTCTGCAACGTGTGTCGAAAGCGATTGGATGATAGTGAATCTATACACTGTGAAAGTATGCCATCAATCTTAGTCCTAGTGCGTAAAAATTCTGAAATACTAAGTGCAACTTTGTGTTCCCCAGTATGCGAGTACTTTGTACACACGGATTGCCAGGACTTTGCGGTGGCCGATTGCAAGGAGAACGCAACGTATCTACCTGGCAAGAGTCTGTCATATGTGCACCATCAGCACCACTGGCGCGAGGGCAATTTGCCGAGCAACTCTAAGTGCGCGCTCTGCAAGAAGACATGTTGGACGTCGGAGTGCCTTTCCGGGTATCGGTGCGAATGGTGTGGGATGACTTGTCATGCCGCCTGCCATGTGAACCTGCCGACGCCGGCCGAGTGTACGTTTGGCATTCTGGAACCAATCTACTTGCCGCCACACGCCGTGAGCATACCTCGCACTGAGGTACCCATGGAGGCCATCATTGGAGTGCAGGTTCGCCGGAAGGAGACCTTATCACGTATGTATTCCTTGTAATGATATAATTACTCAATGAATGGCTCCGAATTTGGGTCTTCTGGTGTTGTAGAATAAGTTAGGTTAGATTAGGCTAAGTAACTTTAGGTTTCCGGTTGAGTTCTTGCTTTCGTTTGTTTTAAAGATCAGGAATGTTATTGCAGTCGACGGGTGTGTGACACCAGAGGTTGCCACCACGATGACCTCGAATGTATCCAAGATGTCGTCGAAAATGGGAATGTTCTCATTGTTTGTATGCCTCAACGCACCCTTGTACCATGCCTACAATCACAAACAAAAACGGTTGACAAATGATAAACGACGAGGTAGTTACCCGGTGTGGGTTTGCACTCAAGTCATTGATGGTCATCAGACTATGACCGTACCCTGTGGTTTCTTATTGATCCCTTACATCTTTATCGAATAACTTGGTGCAGTACTAATTTTGTGGATCTAACCGGTTTTGAGTTTTGTGATAATTGACCCAACACAAGATGGTGATGGTGATGATATACCATTGAGATATGTTTTTGATTGCAGCACGGAGTATTTCGGAAGAGTTCAGTTCAGGCGATGCTTCCAAGCATCGCGAACAAGAGGAATACCCGCCCGTAAATCAATCGCATGGACAAAGCCGCACCGATAAACAGAACAAAGAGAAGGAAGACAGGGACGAAGGTAGGTGGCGGACACTTTTCATGCCTTTGCTGGAACAAACGCACACCCACGGTGTGTGTCGTCAGTGACGTGTCAGGCGGGCTGACAAGCCGGAACCTCGATGGTTCACAATGCAGCGCATTCAAACAATCCTCGCTGTTTGCACCATGTTGCTCTGGCAGATCAGATTCAGAGTTTGATTATGAGCTGGGAGGACATGGCTACATCCACAATGTGGATTGGGTCGCACTGCATTCATTTGCATTCAAATGTATTGTGGCTCGTTGGGGATGCGGAAGAGTGATGGGTTTTGTTTGGAGCGTTTTGTTACATTACAGTGTGGACGCAAATTACAGCAACGAGCAAGTCCCACTCTAGTAAAGATTGCAAGTCCATGGGGGACATGATGAGTAATATTGGCCTTGTTTATGTTACAGAAGTGATCAAAGTCTATGATGGTAATAGTTCGGCACGTCGGCGCATATTCCGTACGATTGTTGTATCTCGACAGGCGCCACTCAAACAAGTGTTGACTCAGGCACTGCGAGCGTTCCACATCACCAAGGATCCGAACTTCTTCCACCTTACTGACATGTATTCATCCGAGGAGGTGCGTCTACAAGATCCGACGCCCATTTTGAATCTTACACGGAAGGAGGGGAAACGACCTGCAGTATATCTACGATTCAAGTAAGCTTTCTAAGCGAAATATGACACACTTGCAAATTCACGCATCACTTGTTTTCTTCTCTAGGGATGGCGAAAATGATAAAGGTGAAGTGCGAGTTTACCCTGGAAAGCTGCAAGTCTCTCAGGCATTCTGCACCGTGCCTGTGGACAGCAGCACCACTGTGGCCGATCTGATACGAGAAGCTTTGAAGGAATTCGATCTCAACGAGTACCAATCCGAAGACTACCGTTGCAGTGAAGTGCTGCTTGACCGTGGGGTTACGGAACGAGTTCTCTCGTGGAATGAACGCCCGTGGGAGATAATGAAGCAGCTGGGGAAGGACAGCATTCGGCAGATGGAGCTGATGCGGTTCTATCTGCAATTAAAACAAGATCCACACGGTCCTAATCTTGCGCTCTTTGTGGGTAATCTGCCACCGAATCTATCCGAGCGCCAGTATGAGAATATCCTCACTGATCTCCTCGGCAAGGAAAACAAATTCTCCTCAATTGGGCCCATCTACTATGAGTATGGGTCTATGGTCATCATCTATGAAGACTCAGACAAAGCTGTCCGTGCGCTCTACGCGTTACGGGAATCCACTCATGAAGATAAACACTTATTAGGTTAGAATGACATCCTTATCTGTTATGGGTGTGCTTTTAATTAAATGTGTGATGGTTTTAGTCATGTTGTTGCCAAATATTGAACCATCAATGGTCCCGGCTGGTGTCCAGCCACTGCTGGTCTTCGTCAATGTAAAGTCGGGAGGGTGTCAGGGCTCAGAGCTGGTGTCCAGCTTCCGCAAGCTGCTGAATCCCTATCAGGTGTTTGATTTGGATAATGGTGGCCCACTGCCGGGTTTGTACGTATTCCGCAACATTCAGAACTATAAGATTCTGGTGTGTGGAGGTGACGGCACTATCGGTTGGGTGCTGCAATGTCTTGACAACGTCGGGCAGGACTCGCAGTGCTCATCGCCAGCATGCGCCATTGTTCCACTTGGCACAGGTAATAGCTCGTCCATTCAGGATATATCTCAGCACTATGTAATCCTATGTGCTTAACACACCTTCAAAGCCACGTACAGTATCCTAAACTAAATGTTTCCTGTACATATTCGACTGCTTTGCGGTGATTTATGATTTGGGGGGCATTTAGGTAATGATCTCGCTCGGGTTCTGCGTTGGGGACCGGGCTACACCGGCGGGGAGGACCCGCTGAACTTGCTGCGCGACGTCATCGACGCCGAGGAGATCCGGCTGGACCGGTGGACGGTAGTGTTTCACCCGGAAGACAAGCAGGACGACGGTGTCAAGCCGGTCAACTCCACCGGTAAGAAGAGGCAAAAACTGTCCAAAATGAAAGTGACCAATGAGCAAATTAAGAAAACAGGTCAATCAATATGTGTACATACCTATATATATATACGAGTACATTGTCGATGTTGTTTTGCTGTAAATCTAACTACCCGCCGCCGATGCCCGCCGCCCACAACTGCCGAAAACACCGGCGACGACACGTCACACACGCATTGCCTATATATTTGCGACCACACTCTGTACAATAACAATCCACCACACATTGCTCAATGCCTGTAAGAACAACATTGTAATTGACGCACGTGGCACGGGCGGCCATTTTGTTCATGTGTCTTGAGTATCTGCACTCGCCGCCAGGCAAAGCGTCAGTGACAAACGTTACTTGCGCCCACACATTCTTGCAAGATTAGCATTATTGATTGAACCAAGTTGGATATGTAACTAGCAATCACACCTGATGATGCCGATTGTTCGTGCAACAGTGGAATGCCCAGAATGCCATACATACACTTGACACTCTATCAATTGATAGAGTGATATCACTCTCTCCAAATCTCGTGGCTGAGCTCGGTTTTGCGGCTGTGAACGTAGTGCAAGCACGTTTTGTATGTAGGTGTTTGAGACCTACTTTTTTCGAAAGCAGGACATTTGGGTTCTATTCACTGACGCCCGCTCGCTCGCACGCAAGCCGCCATTTTGTTGAACTCGACCGAGCACACCCGCGTAAAATGCCCGCTTTAAATCAAGCTCTCTGCTTAACCACTAAACCTAATGCTAATCCATCTGATTGAATGACTTTCTAGCGAGGATTGATAACCAGCAGGTAACATGACGGTATAAATCATCAACTGTTTTTAAATATTGGCAGCGCCACCATGACGCTGCTGCTTAAACAAGTGATTAAATGTTTGTTTCGCTATCTTTTGTGCATGTTAGGCAAAGGGGACGCATTCATTGTAAGCTGAGAGCATAATAGCTATGCGTTGGGTTTCTACCAGGTATTTTGGAAGATTCATCAGTGGCATTGCAGCAAATCGCTTATGAAATATTCGGTGATTTGGAGCGCTTGGAATGTGAGCCATTGTAGTTTCGGAAGATTGATGTCCCTAATTGTTGACTGCTACATGTCATCCTGGGATGCAACATTGTACAACGGTTTGCGATGAATGCGGCCGCTTATAGACTTTGTAGTTATGACGAATACGGCAAAACAACATTATCTTCCTTTCCGACCGAATGTGAATCGAAGAAATTGATTGATTTTAATTTTATAGACAAGTAATGCATAATTCGATAAAGTCTAAACTAAACATTAGAGTTGAGCTCAAACAAATTTGGTATGAAAAGAGCAGATGAAAAACGGAATTTAAAAGAACGCTTTCAGAAAAAGTAGGTAAAACAATATAATGAATGTATTTAGTTGCCATCACGTCAACATCAATGGCATAACCAAGCAAACGTTAGATTTCCCCAAGTCAAATCCAGCGCATCCAATCATATAACAAACAAATATTTCCTTGGTTATGCTCTATAAAAAAAGAAGTGCGCTTCCTCATCAATCACGCTTGAGCACTGCGACATGCCACTTTTTGGCTAAACCACTCTCTGTTCTCCCAACAGTGGCCGTATCTACCTCGGAAGACAACTCGCAGATCTTCGTCATGAACAACTACTTCGGCATTGGGATCGATGCGGACCTCTGCCTCGACTTCCACAATGCCCGCGAGGAGAACCCCAACAAGTTCAACTCGCGCCTGCACAACAAAGGCGTCTATGTGAAAATGGGCCTGCGTAAAATGGTGGGACCCAAAATGTGCAAGGACCTGCACAAGGAGGTGCGGCTCGAGGTGGATGGCAAGTTAGTGGAGCTACCTCAGGTCGAGGGTATCATTATCCTCAATATCTTGAGCTGGGGATCAGGTGCCAATCCATGGGGACCGGAGAAAGAGGATCAATTCTCAAAGCCCAACCATTGGGATGGTATGCTGGAGGTAGTGGGTGTTACTGGTGTGGTCCACTTGGGACAGATTCAGTCGGGGATGCGGTCAGCAATGAGAATTGCGCAAGTAGGAAGTAGAATACAGTGGCAAGCAGATTACAGATGTTTAATGAATCCTTTTCAAGGGTGGACACATCAAGATTCATCTCCATTCCGATATTCCAGTACAAGTTGATGGCGAACCATGGGTTCAGAGCCCATGTGACGTTGTCGTTCTGAAATCAGCACTCAAGGTAACACTCCCCTCTCATGTATCACCAGTTTTCAACGAGTCTAGCCTTAGTTACGATCTTTAACCTCACCTTTTATTCGTAGTTGATTCTTGGTTCGTTGCGAGTTCATATTTGTAGTCTTTGGTTCGTGTTGATTTAGTAGTTTTCTGTCTCTGTCTCTCTCATATGAATCGTAGCGGTAGTTCAATAGCTGGCAGTCAATTGGTTGCACTGTTTGCTCAACTTGCGAATAATTTGCAACCTGCGTGTGACCACTAACAAAGGTTATGTGAATTTTACCTTGTGTTGGCTTGGTTGCAATTTGTTGCAATTTGACGTTTGCTTCGATTGCGCAATTCGCCTAGAACGAGAAGGTGGACAGGTGTCTTCATTCTCGCATTCATTTCTTGCAATTATGATCAGTTCGACGATGAGCGATTTCAAGCTGGCCCCCCTGCGAAACCCCGGCGGATTGGTACTCGGCGCCCATGTTTTGTACCGACTTGTCTAGCAAACTGCTGTAAATTCGCTTGACTTGTTGGCGCACTGAATGCGAGTTCAATGCACAAATGCACTAGTGACTAGAGTGACTCGGAATGCGACACCGATCGCACAAGACAGCGTATGAGAGAAAGAGAGAGAAAACGCGTTAACCACTTTCTTTTGACAGATGGCGAAAACAAACATGAAACAACTACATAACTGCATGACACTTAACCTAATGCTGTCCTCTCACTTTTCCGAGATGTACCTTTTGGTCCGTCATGCCTTCTGCTGTCCACGCTACCTGCCTCGCGCCACGTACCGCAGTGGCGTACCATGTGTTCCATTTGCTTCCACTTCCCTCACTGTCGTTGTTTTGCCCCCGCTAGCATGTTGTCATGTGTCTGACGTCTGGTTTTTTCTCTTGTTGCCCAGGCGACGATGCTCAAGAAAAACAAGTTCAAGCGTCGGCCCACTGAGCCCAGCATACTGCCCGCCAACGGGGAGGGGGGCAAGAGCACTGACGATTAGTGAAATCGTGTGAATCGGAATTCGATCTCTCTCGTTTAGCTGATATGTTCGCCAACATGCTATGATTTCTCATACTAATCTGCCAAAAGGAAAACAGGAACACAGATGAAGTAAACCAAACAATTGCTAATGGCTTCAGCTGGTTTTCATTCAGAGTACATTAGTGGTTTAGCAGATTACTAGTGTGTCGATTCAACAGCATTCAACAGCATGCGCTCCTCATTTGTTTTTTGTATCTAATTGCTGCTCGCTCGTGTTCTGAATTACTCACTGCTGTACCACGCATAGTATAACCCTATCTATTTCCTCTGGCGGCTCCTCAGGCGACGATGCTCAAGAAGATGAAGGGGAAGATGAAGCGGCGCAACACCGAACCCACAATGCTCGTCTCACCTGGGGCACACCTGGCGCCATTGCCGTCGAATGATGGCGAATCGCCCACGAATCCCAACAACACCACGTTCTAAAGCCGCAAGGGCGCAAGCAATGGCACACTCTCACCGAACTTATATTTCATTCGTAGATGCCGCCACAGGCTCACAGCTGGGTGCACGCTTGTTTCGTTTACATGATGGAGACCAATCGACACACTTGACACACACACACACACAC
>JAODGC010000011.1:2988847-3004308 GCA_027574925.1 Ecitoglossa quadriceps | reverse complement strand
ATGGTTATAAGATACTATCAACTACAGTGCATAAAAGATAAAGTGATGATGAAGTTTTCAAGATATTGGAACATGTCCGCATTGTTATTTGGGTTCTTATCATGTTTTGGCTTGAATATTGTTGCTAATTTTTCTGAACTAAACATGGGTACTCCACACTTAGCTGGATCTTTTATATGTTTCGCATGTGCCATTATTTATTTTTTCTTGCAGGTATTTTGACTTGCAACTAATTCAGTTGTAGATTGTTTTCTCTTTGGTAATGTATTATATTTTCAGACAAAAATATCATGTCACTTCGTAAATCATGAGAGTGAGTTTGCAATTGGGAAAGTCTTACTTATATTTCGGGTATTTCTGTGTTTAGCGATGACAACATTCTTTATCCTTACATTATACTTTGGAAAATTAGCACTTGAGCAATTTACAGGTATCTGTTTAATTCAAGTCATCAACATCAATGACGGTGCACTTGATTGATTTTATTTTCAGGCGACAAGCTGAATTATTGGACACCCAACATGGGAGGTTGGCAATATCGATTGACTGCAACATTCAGCGAATGGATAACAACAGTTTGTATTGCAACATATGTCCTAACATTCTCAGTCGAATTTCGTCAAGTCGAATGCGATGGCATCACAGTACGAATCAAAGGCAGCTAACAAATGTCTTGCTCACTGTTCCAAGTTGGAGCCACTGCAAGGAATGCCAAGGATGTGGATACTTGTATACCGAATAAATACTACCTGAATTCTATTCGTTACGAATTCATAAACAAATGCTAACATTTTAAAGTGTGCAATTAACCGTAGAGAAAAATGTTTTTCAGCGTCAGGTCTGCCAGAAAATAATGCAATTACGACCTCAAGCACGAACTGGAAATTTAAGTCGAGTTCTATATTGCACCTGCCGGCGTGTTGCAATTGTAAGTCGTTTTTTGTATGACGTGTGAATGACGTTGGCAGTGAAGTTTGGTGCTCTACGTTGACACTAACAACGAGTTTAACGCCACAATAAATTACCGAAAATGTAACGTCAATTATATTAATTGAATGTGGACATTTCTACATTTACACATTTAAAAACCGTGTAAAATATATATACAACCAACTCATCTTATAACACAGATTTTAATTTTCAACATCCATAAATTTAATTAGAAACACTTTGCATGGGCTCTAAAAGGCCCAATGTGGTCAAAAAAAATCTAACCACAACAACATCAGATATGCTTATAAAATTAGACTTAATTAATTTATCAAAAATCCATCGCCATTTTAAGCGACAACTAGATATTTGTATCTTTGGTTCGAATTTTTGCTACGGCTAAACTTTCAATTCGTGTTGACGGATTATACCTAAGTGCAGAAGGCTTAGTTTTGAAAGCATATTCGTTTTCTCTCAGAACGCGCCTTATCTTTGGCCCCGCCAATTCCTCCACCCTGGGAGATGGTCGACACACGAGCGCTGCGTAAGGAACCACGCCAGGTTTTTTCTCTTCAGGTGTAAGCAATTTATGCCGAGGTATTTTGGTTAATTCCAAAAGTCTAGCCATTCGATTTGCACGGATCTCACTCTGTCCCACTTGCTCTGAGGTATTGGTAAACTTTGCCATTGCCGAAGTCGGATACTCAGAAACCCTAACCTTGGGGTCCTCATACACGTTGCGTTTAGGTTTCGCCAGTGATTTTAACCTATCCGAGATTTGAAAGGGCTCTTTATCCGGTGCTCTATGGTTATGTAGCAGAGGATTAGCTACAGATTGTGTGTGGGTATCTTTCTTCCCCAGAGGACGCACATGGACTCTTTTCGGCATCGCCAAATCATGAATGCGGTTTGACGCATTGCCAATTAATGCACTTGGACGTACCCCAAATGGGTCTGACACCACGGTCGTTTCACATATGCGCATTTTAGGCTCTGCAAGCCTATCAATTCGGCGTCGACTACTGGACGATTTTCTTATCGGTGCTGATACATGAGGAGGTGCGGTAGCAGGTTCAGTAGCAATGCCTAATGCAAGCTGTTTCTCCCGCTTTGCATTCTCTTGCTTCCTGATCTCGATTTCATTGAATCGCTTCTGCTGCAGTAGATGTTCCAGTATGCGTTTTCGCCATTGAGGATTCTTTTCATTACGTAAATCTGTGTCGATTTCATCCTTCTCTTCGATTGTAGTCATTTTAGGAGGGTTACGAGAAGGTCCAGGATGTAAGATTGTTTTGCCGACTGGTAATTTAGACATATTTGTAACTGTGTACAATTTGACAACCAATTATCAAAATGACGCAAACATTGACGTAACACTATTATAGTTTGCAAGGAGACTTAATAGGTACATCGTCCTTAAACAATTGAATAACGCGAATTATCATTCTGCTACATTTTCGTCTCTGGTTTTGGGGACAGATTCCAATTAGAACGGAACAAGCAACAGCTTGCCTCATGTCATGCACAGCCAGATGAAGTACATAAGACAATAATACCTGAATAATATTAATTAGTACATGTCATCCGTGGCGCTTGTGAGGGCGGAAATGTGGAAAACGGAATTCAGAATATTAACCTTATATACCACATTGTTCTCGATAACCTGCAAATGCTAATACACTGGTAAATAACGGCATTGCAGGATTGAATTACTCATTCACATTTTCAAGAGAGGGTTTGATGGGGTTTGTTTATTCATCATCCAGGAAACTTGACAAGTTGAATGTGTCAGATTTGAGCTTGTAAAGCTAAACAGGTCTCTGTTTTAATTGTAACTTAGAAAAAAGGCTCAACTTTATTATAGGATGATATTTTATTAAAAATTCAGTATTATCTTGATGCATAATAACCTAATAATAACCTAGTAATAATTTATCTCCTTCGTTGGAAATTTGATAAGATGAAGTTGCTCGCGCACTTTCAAAGATGGAGCTACTTGCTTCAATTATTCTTATATTAAGCAATTAGTACAGAAATAAATACTCTATGCCATTCCCTTCCGTATTGTGAAATTAATTGGCGCAATATCAAATTATCTCTTGACATTATCTATCACTATAAGTGTGAAATAAGCATCAATTACAATTACCCAATTACAATTCCAACCACTTGAATGCAATTAGTGCTTTCACCCCAACCATAAGACAAATCGCAAACATAATACGTCAATTACCCTTTAATTACCTAGTCATGTTCAATGCAATTCACAGCATATGAAGAACCATCACCTAACCACACTTAAACTAAAACATTGCAGCATCACATTATTAGATTATCACAATCTAAGTATTGAATCTTGGGCTCGAACAACTTGAGCTGCCTGAAATCCAATGAAAACGTGAGGTAGAATGTTATTGTTCCTACGACCAAGATCCACTCTGCGATGGCGCTGATCAAATGCAGCAAGTAACCCCCATCCGCCTTCTTCCATTTTGTCATATCGGTACCTGCACCAACCAGATGAGAAATCAATACACGTGTAATCACGCACGCGGCTCTAAAGTGAGCGCCGACATTTTATGCTACGCATGCACGACACAACTCTCACCATCAAACTGCAAGAAAGATAACCCTCCTAAGGTGATGTTAATCATGAATGTCACCACGCTGATAACCGCCAGCGCCCAGCGCAAGTTGACAATGCACGGTGTAATCCGACATTCGTTAATCGTGCGCGATGATATGCGAGCCTGTAAAAGAAATTTAGCATTAATCATACTGTATAAGTTAGAAGGAGTAATCAATCACGCCTGTCGAATAATCGGCGTTGTAATGCTTCAGGTTTTACATTTACAGTCGATGCTTGTTGCGGTAAAAGATCTCTAATTGTTTGTGATTGGGTTATTGATTCATAGGGGAAATAAAAAGCAGAAACAATTGGACAATTGGCATGAGTTAAATTGATAGTTGTTGTATTTTTACAGATATAAGTCACCTGCAGAACTTGGTAAACTGCTCCCAATCCAAATGCCATTATCGCTCCGAATACGTGCACAATTAACGCCTCCGAGATTTGAAAGTTTGCGAGAATACTGTAGTTCAGCACAGTCAGCCAACCAAGAATTAAACTGATCATGTTCAAATCATGAAGTCCTTTACTTATCTGCACGTCCAATTTTTTTAATTCAAGGTATCTGATATACATAATGATTATCACTGAAAATTAAGTGAGAACAAACATATTAACAAAGGTTATTATTAACTGAATGAGTAACAATAAATCCAATGGGTTTCACAATTAAAATTCTGACATTCTCACTCTTCAAAATAACATAAAATCATTGAATTTAGAATTTAATCTACATCCACTAATATCATTTTTGAAGCATTTATTCAATTTGATATCCTTTGAAGCCAATTACTATATTACCCATAATAATAAATAATAATTGTTTTAGCAATTATTTTGGTCTGTATTACAGAAACCGCTGCACCAGCAAACAAAATCAATCAAACGCGAGTTCATGCAAAGTGGACCCAACAGAGTCTTTATCTTCTTGCTTACGTCAGCATGCCGCAGGAAAATTGGAAAAACAATACACAACTCACAGAAAAACAAGCCAGTATTGAACAGCTGTCTGAAAATACAGCTTGCTGGTGAAAATGCCGCCGTGTCGCTGATGTATGGTAAAATTGGTTCGACATTCTTCTGCACCACCGATATCACATATCTGCACAAAATACACAAAGGAACAGAACATTTAATGAAATCTGTGTGCACATAAAGAATAGTACTTACGTTAAGATAATGGTAAACATAAACCACAGGCACGTGAATATTGGGAGGTAATGCAATTTCCCAATTTCCATTTTTACTTTGATCAACTTTATTTGGAATAAATTTAATTTACAATTTGGACCACTTGTTTTAATAGCTTAACGTTGAGTGGAAATGCTGAACAAGCCAATTGCTGTGAGTTTGGCGTTATATGATGGGTTGATGTATAAATTACTTTCTGTGATAATTATTAACATAGTTATTATTTAATTGATTTAATTGCAAACTATTTCTAAACGATTCTTATCCTGATTGTACTAGCATTCCTCGGACTTTGTGTCCAATAATAGGTATATAAAATAGTAAAACCTTTATGAACGCACCAGTTGCTAGTGGTTTAGATAAATCTATTTGAAATGTGTTCCAAAGAAAACCACCTAAAATATAACATGCTATCCATGAGTAATTATAACCGCCTTACAAGAGTTTTTGGTTTGATCAAACAAATTTCGGTTGATATTCCAACGCTCAATAGGTTCAATAATAAATTGGCATTAAAGATAATTTATTACCAAATGTAAAGCTTTAAATGTGTTTTATGTACAATTTTTGATAAGATTAGTTTAAAACTTTGTTTTAATTTAAATTTCTGCAATTAAGAACGCTTTAAGAGCAGTGTTTTTCAACACACACTTCACAGCATGTTGTAAGAATCAATTTCACATTGCTATTCTATAACTCAACAGTTTAAAGCGTCTCTCAGTCAGGCAGAACAGTGGAAACACGAACTTTGTCATCGTCCTAATAGTCGCAAACTTACGAAATAATTACACATGTTTGTTGCTAAACTTTGCAAAAAGTGTGTGCCCACGTAGTAAACACAAAACACGCTATAAAGTGCCGCAATATGAAATGAGAGCCGAGACTCGTCCAGCTCCTGGGATGTTGGTAAATATAGAACGTGCCTGCAGGCCGACAAGATACATACACTCAAAAATCAGCAGTTACTCAAAAATTTGCTATTATTCTAAACACACTCACAGAATATTATAATCAATTATTAAATCATAATAACTACTACAAATTAATCCTCAAATATAAAAACTCCAAGCCTGTAGTTGCCTATTACATCAGAAATTTATGCACATTTTCTGCAAACTGGACATGCTCGCTTATTTTTAAACCATTCATTGATGCATTTCCAATGAAATATGTGCCCACATTGTAGTATTCTTATTGGCTCCTTCTCTTCATTAAAACCATACCAACATATAGCACATCTATCTTCAGTTTCATTTTGAGAACTGAATGAACTGAAACATACAAATGAATAATTATCTATACTTTAATTTACCTTGACAATTTACTTACTGAGTATCATCATATGTTGAAGAACTGTCTGTTGAAGATTCACTAGGACCATATGTCAAAGGTCTTCTTTGATTTTGATTTTGATTTTCAAACAGTAAATATAATGCAAATAACACTCCAGCCCCAATGGCTATAATAGATAGTGGTAGAGTCATTCCTTTATCCTCTAAAACCCTACAGATTCACAACTATTTAGTTATGTGTACATATGCATTCAGTTTAGCAGTTTAGGTACTTACATGAATAATCTGTAAGGTCACGACGAGTAATCGCAGTGAATCTATATACTAGTCTTCTCGCCCTTATCATTCTATACAAGCGAGTTACCAGTGTTGATAAAATAACAGTTTGTTCAAAAATGTAAATTAAATATTGGCCTGCCGGTGCTTGAACAATATGTGTAGGTAGTATTACGTTATGATGTCACTAGTAATTTGGCAAGCTTACTTTGCTTGCGTTCTTGGAAATCTTTCAAAAATGTAAAACGAGCAGAGACGACTCCCAACGTAGCAAAGGCATGCGACGATGGGGCCAGAAATCCTTTGATACGCGCTAAATCCTAACCCAAGTGACAAATCTATTCCATTGGTGTTTGCGCAGCCTGAGTACAAGACGCGCGTTCACAGTTCAAAGATTGTTCCTTCTGGGAATCACAAAATTCACTTCCTTCGCTGGCATAAGCGGTGTCGAGTCTCAGGAAAAACCGAACATACACGAGAAGAGATCACACCGAAATCATATCTATAAACTCTCAAAACACGTTTTGTTGTGCCTAATTGTGAGCGCACTCTTACGTATGCCAGTCACGGACTCACACCATACTCGGGCATCCTACACTGGTCGTCCGGGTCGGTCCATACCTCTCTTCGGTTTCAACTATATGGGTCCCAACGACAAAATAATTAACCACAGATAATTTTTATTATAAACCAAGACATGTGTACAGTACTATTCAGTTGTAAATCAGTTAGTTTGCTGCTGTTGTTTAACACTTGCTACTTCTTCTTTCTTGATAGGAAGAATTTCTTTCTCAACCATATCAATCCAACTTGCCACATGTACATTACAAGTTGCTTTCATACATCTTACTCGTAAAATATGGTCTATTTTAGCACCTTCCTTTTTGAGAATTGTTAGATCTTTAAGTTCGTCTTCAGTGTAGGGTAGTTCATCATCTACATAGCACCCCTTACTCCAAATCATAATCTGTGAATGTTCTAACAACTCTGGCGGAATGCGTAATGTAATTTCACCCTCCTCACGCACCAGAATATCTGAATCATCAAATAACTTCTGAACTTGCAAATCGGCTTTTCCTTCTTTGAGTGCGACTTCCAGGGCTCCTTCAAAACCAATCATTTTCACTTTGCCGCTGCCCATAGTTTCGATACGACATCGGTTGTGGACGTTCTTTAAGTTAATTAGTCCTGCCCTTGTAATAAAATAACCATTTCTTGAATAACATGCATTCATATTGATGTTGCCTTCATTGGTGTCAAGCTTAATTCCAAGGCATTTGATTTTCTGTGCTTTAATTGACTAAGTACCTGTATTAGCATTTATTTGAATGGATCAAATCTGTAACTTACGCCTTTCTTACGACATAAAAAGTCGACACGAGTTGCCTCAATATTTCCTTCAACAGTAATATCTTTGTCATTAGTTCCTACACAGATATCAGTACATTTTAAATTTCCCATGGTGACACTGCCTTCTTCACTGAATAGTCTTATTTCATCTCCATGCAAATCACCAGCTTTAATGTCTCCCAAGGCAGTCAAATTAATATCTGCAGTTATAATAAAGTGAAAATACACAGTACAATAATAAATCATCATTCTTCAACTAACTCGCTTTAAGTGGTACATGCACCTCACAAACAGTACTGTGATCCAGAGATTCCCTAGGGCATGTTAAATTCAAAGACGTTCCAATCTGATTCACACATATGTCCTTATCACATTTCAAAATTAACTTGTCGTACCCAACCGTGTTGTTCACATCAAGCGGGATTAAAATGGTTTTGTAGGATAAAAACCCATTTAATGTACATCTTGGGGATACTTCGTAGGTTTTCATGTTCTCAGATGCCCTTGAAATTACACTGCATTGTCGCACAAATCGAGTACTTTTCGCACATTCTTTAAATAAAATCCGGGTTAGTTGTAGAAGCATTTTGAAATTTGACAAAAAAAGTAGCAGTACAACAGAAAAGGTTTATGTTCATTGAAAGATTAATAACAAAATAACGTAAACACTTGGCGCAAATAATGACTTGTTAGATAGAAATGTGAATTATTTTGTTGGCTCCATGGTAATAATTGCAATTTAATATTGTACTACTGCATTTACATGAAAACTTTTTAGAGAAATTGAACTTGTAGAAAATCTCTTTCATATTGTAGGTTATGATGAATTTCCACGTAGTTTAGCCCGTTTCCGCAGTTTTTCCTATGAAGTAGAAATTTAAAGCACACCTCCATCAAGAGCCACCAAACAAGAGTATGTTCTATATGTCTATTATTAACAATTACTACAAATGACAAAATTAATTAATTTCAACTTAAAACCATTTTATGACCTAATATTATTAACTGAATCTAGTTTGCTCTGAATATTCTCCAATGTTTTATAAAGTTCAACAAGTCCAGATGCATCTAACTCTAGTGTAGTAGCTTCACAATTCTTATTCTCAAAATCAGACATAGATAGTTGTAATCTAGCTTTAGGTTCTATATTTTGCATCCCTGGTAGTTTTTTTGATGAATGTGTACATAAATTTAAAGACCAAGCAACACTATCCACTTTCTTCCTCTTGTTCAAGTCTCCAAAATCTCTCTTAGTTACTAATGTCCAAACTTTAACAAAGGCTTCTGCTTTTTCTGCATGCATTTGTAGTCTGTTCTCCAGATCTTTTTGTAGTGTCATAGGCTTCATAATAACTAAGTTGGCTTTCTTGTATATGTGAATGATGCTCTGTATAAGTAACTGTAGTTGATCTTCGGAATAATTCAAAGTTTTTCTTAACTCTGTCCGACCTTCATTTGTGATTATTCCTATTGTTGATATTATTTCCAGTAAGTGTTGGAAGAATTCAAGTGGTGTGGAGTTTATTAAAGATACAGCTTCTATCAGCCTGAAATTGTAATTCATTAATAATTAAAGGCTTCTGATTATTTCTTCTATTTCTATGGACCTTTTGTTAGTAGATATCCAATTTAGCGTCATAGTTTTTAATATTTACTACACTAAAGAACTTGGCTCAACCGCATCAGCTGTTTCCATGTAGCTGCTGGCATGAATCGGTAGTTTGGTTAAATTTGTGTAGCCTGTGTTGCAGATGGTTAGTGGACATCGAGGTCCATCAACTAAAATCGCCAAAATACATTGTTAACGTTTCTATGAAATAATGACTTTCTAGTAAAATTGTTTTTGTTCTCATGATGAAGCTAGAAGAAGTGATAAGCATGATAAAACGGGACCCGATGATAGAAAAAGTGATTAACACTTTATCATCAATATTGAATGATACCACAGTAAAAAAGTAAGCTTATAAGAATGCTTGTTCTATAATTGTACAACCATATGAGCTTTCTTTATTTTAGAGACTCCTTCAATATAATTCCAACATTGGAAGATGACGTTGATTGCAATAGATCTCCCGTTCATTATGTTGAACACGAGAATTGCATTGGGTTGGAATCATGGTGCATAAAACATTTGTACAAATATTGCCATGATTGGGTTGTTGCATTAAACAAAGCCATCCATGAAAGAAATCATCCTCCATGTGACAAGATTAGTTCTAGTCAGGAGACTAGACATTTTGGAAGGGAATATGTGGATTTAATGGATAAGTACCTCACAGTAACATTATTAATCAATTCCGATGTCCATACATTTTGGAATATAAAAAGAGCATTCATATTAGATGCACCAGAGCAATTTTATTTTATTAGAGAAATGGAGTTTACAGGTTTAATTTTAAGCTACAAACCAAAATCATTGCAGACATATACCTATAGAGCATGGCTCATAAATAGGTGGGGAGACCCTAAAATAAGAGAAGAAACCTTGATGCAAGAAATAAAACTGACAGGGAAACTTGTGTTAGCTTCTGCAAACAACTATCATGGCTGGAATCACAGAATTTGGTGTATTCAGGAATCCAGATGTTTTGGAATAGGAACAACTACAAAAGTCAAAGAGGAGTTGCAATTTTCATATGATTACATAAATCAGAATGTTTCTGACCATTCTGGCTTTCACTATAGGCAATATATTTTAGAGAAATGTAGGGCTTTGGGCCACTGCTGGCATACTGGGAAAAGTCCAGAAGTACTTAATGTCATTTTAATGAAATTTCAACTTGGAAAAGGATTAAAGGATGTATGCAGGAGGACTGACTTCATATTATTTTTATGTGAGTTATTGGAATGTTGTAACGAGTTGAATCAGCGCTTTCCTTCACATGAAGCGATATGGTATCATCGACGTTTTGCATTTGGTGGAATTGTTAATGCACTATATGAAAATGGAGGAATCAAACTGAATTCACCCACAAATGATCATGATTTAAAAACATCTGAAAATTCGTTAATGTATAATTATGTATTATGGCTTGAATCAAAGTATATAAAAAAGCTAAGTGAAGATAATGCAAATTATTCATGGGATATGATTTGTCTAGAAAGATATCAGAAGTGGCTGAAATATAGTTTTCATATTGATTTAGACAAAATGATTGATTTCAAGAACACTGAACTAATGCAGATATCATTGGCAACTTGATGAATGAATGAATAATGTGACTGCTTGAGTTGTTTGTTAAATAGACAACAATGAAAGTTTAGAAGTTATCTTGTAATGCTTTCCATCACTCCAAAAAAGGACCGCATTCTGAATATATTCTTATAATCAAGATCATCCCCAGATTAATTTTACAATTATATTAAAAAGTAATAAAGCAATTGTAGAATTAAGAGGTTGAACAGTAAACAAAACAACTTTACACACACATAAATATAGTAATCATATCACAGGTTCATCTAGAAAACTACCATCATACTTATAATAATTAATTCAATCTTCAAATTTAAATCAAGCAATAATTAGTTGGCTTCCTTTCATAACTCACAAACCAATCACTAGTAACAAATAATTGCAAATCACACCAACAACATTTTGATACTTCTGGTTTACAGATCATTGTCATTCGTTTTAGAGAAATTAAAATCCTGACCATCATGAATAATAATGACATTGCAATAGTAATAGATGCAACTGCATCTTACTATTGGATGACATATTATTAATGTACCTATTGGTAACTGTACGCTACTCGTTGATTCTATCTCCATGCGGGTGTTTTACTGGCGAACGCATGAAACGGTTGTTGATATTCTTCTGATGGCGAAAATACATTACTTCCTGACGACATGAAATTTGGCTCATGCAGGGTTATATGATCTGCGTAAATGTCTGGATTACCCTAAACATTCATATTTATTAATGCAATCTAAGATTATAGTTTTGAAAATCAACACGCCATCACTATGGATGCAACGTTGAAACCAACAGTGACTAGACTTTGCATCGGAGTTGATCGTGTATCCAATTGATTGACAAATTGCCATTCGCAAACTGCATCTGCGTTTCATTGCAACAGCAATAAAACCGGCGATTGTGCATCGTGCCATTCATTGAGCATAATAGTCGTGATGGCCTGCCCAAATACAATCTCCTACTCCAAATCGTTACCATTGGTTTTCAATATGAACTACTTCATTATAATGCTGTATAGTTTGCATCGAGTTGAGCGCATCTTTCCAACTGTTCTGCTCGACCAAGAACAATTCGCACGCCATTGCGCTGTTTCTAAGTACGGATTCATTTAGGCTTTCCCAAAATCTCTCACATTATGTTTTCCCCGAATCGCTTGCCGATTCCCATTCACTTATCACATTGCATACGCATAACAGGCAGTCTTGTAATTCGCTACGCCCATGCATCTCCATTTGTATCCGCAATTTGGGTCTCAATTACGCCTAATTACCACCAGTTAAGTCCATGTTAATGTAAAAAATAATCCCATAGCATAAGAACGATAACCATCAGTTCCGAGTTACGTTTGCAGCTATCATTTTTGAGTCACCCCCATAGAACGGTTTACAATAAATTAACTAAAACGAATCTTTAAATATATCTCACTCAATTGCAGCAATCAATCCTGCTTAATCGGATTCGGATTGTTCTTCCAACATGTCTTTTTATGCCAACATTTGCAAAATCAATATAGAGAACGTTTCTGCCTGCCTCGACGATCTGACTACACAGCATGTGTAGGTTTTGACCTATTACCTTTTAAATTAGTTTTCAGTACGCTAAAAGGTATATCCGCTAGGTTGCAATAGTTAAACATCAATTACATTTGTCCATAGCTCCGGCTACGACATGCGCTTAGTACAACCAATTACAGTTGGTGACATACATATAAACTGACTTCTGGAACCACATAAACCTCATAAAGTTACGTGTTTTTGGCCACTACTATTATCTCCTGCGGCTTCCATTTAAGGTGGCACGCTGGGATAATGAAAATGTGAATTCAATGCGTCGCTCTGACGTTGGTTCGACTTATTCCATTGCGTCCAAAACGACGTCTGATTGCAATGAAGTATAGTATTGGTTAACTGTTATCAGTGTCGATCGGATTGGCGGCGGTCGATGGGCCTCCACCGTGACCGATCGGTATCAACAATGTTGACAGTGCTTCTAATGACTGTCTTACCTTAGGGGAAAAAAATTGTCAGTAGTTAACAATTATTAAACGAGAATTCTGTAGCACATAGATTTAAATAATTGTGAAGATCACCTACTTTGGCAATTTGATCTAAATTCGTGTCGAGAAAGCTATGCACAGCTCCAGCTGATTTGGAATGTAAGTGCGTTTGCCACTGCAGCAGCTCACCGTATACATCATCGCTGTCAGACAATACAAAATTATCCTGCGGCACAAAACAATGCATTAGTCAATGAACTACACACGTAAATGCCACGATAAAGACCCACCTGTAGTGTTTGAGTATACCTATTCTGAACTTGGCCAATCCTATACAGTAATACTGCTGCCGAGAGGAACAATATTGTGAGAATAAACGTCGTCACATACAAGAACATATTCTGTCGACTTGCAGACGCGAATTTTAAATAGGTTTCTCTAAATAACGATGACTTGTCTTCCACCACCTTGTCGACGGCTTTACCTGCAAAACGTAATACAATGCACATCAATTACGAACACTGCGCCCGATTTGTAAGAGCACATACTTTCCGTCGAAACATAATTTTCACTCGGCTTATTCGTACACTTCCTGAAGCGGGACGTCACGTCGGACGCCGACTCTCTACCACTCTCCTCTCGAGTCTCACTGCTCTCACTGAGGTCCGACACGTGCTCCTGGAAATAGATAGCCGAATTTAATTTCCCACCGGGGTGCTGTAGATTAAAAAGCGCCGGTACCATTATTCCATCTGATGGAGGCGGTGAAGGAATCGTGCTTTCGTCAGGGAGCTCTCGTTTTGCAGTGGCCCAGACCTCGTTCATGTATCTGTATGTGGCGTCTCTAGAAATCAAGCTGCCGAAGACGTGTTTGTCCTCAAAGGTCTTAATACCGACGGCGTTTGGGATAATCCGCGCCGTTTTTTCTTTTGTGATAGTTTCGACCGATTGCATTGGTATCAACAGCTGAGCAAACAATTTTTTTATCTCTCCAAATGTAATCAACAAGCACTTTACAACACCAATTAGTAAATGTAAATCTTTACCTTGGTTACATATCCGAAAACGTTGGAGTAAAATGCAAAGTAGTTTTTGGTAATGTAGAGATGTCCTTGGAGCAAAATGTCCCCAATTAGAGCACAGGAATAATCTAAATGGGATTATCATTGGATTATTATCTATTCCGCAATTATTGATTTGCTGTCTTAGCACACATTTAATTGTGTCTGATTACTTACAATTTAATACATCGTCCGTAACAGCAGCAGGAAAATGCCGATGAAACTTCTTTTGTTTTGCCTTGTAGGGCACTGTTTTGGTCTCCTTGACGACCTTGGGGCTAGGTGGTTCTGGCGATTGAGCTTGGGCAGTCATGATAGGTGCAGACGTCGACAATTGTTTTATATTTCCCCTGCAAGAAGAAAATCATTGCATAAGTATGTAATACAAGAAGTTTTTATTGTAGGAACCTTTTAAAAGTATATCAAATTCAATATAAAGCCAAAAACATTTCAGACCAAAAGTTATAAAGAAGTAAAAAACATAAAAAAGCAATAAAACACACACGATGTTGTACAGAGACTCATAAAACAAGAATATAAATCAGTATCGACACTTTTTTCCGTATTATTTTCCTTCGGGACGAAACTCAGAGCAAAACTTTTCAACTCCCATCTTTTCCAAACAAATACCTCCGGAAATTCATACCAACCAATAGAAATTCTGCGTAATTCAGTTGCCAATTGCATAATCCACCGCTGCTCTCACCAGCAACACGTTTGCTTAAATGTAACTGTGTTTACTGCACCCGACGTAATTGCATTTCGTAGTCTGTCAAACAATCACCGATGAAGTAATAATGTAAGTATATGATAGAGAACATGCTTTAATAACTTGTGATTTTCGTACTCATTGCTCATATCACTCCAGGTACTAGTAGAGTCAGTAGTAGAATCATTGCTGCTACATTCGCTATTACATCTTTGCTCAGTATCCTCTTGCTCTTCGAACACTTGCCGGGCGGTCTCCGTTGACCCACACTCATTAGCAATCCCGTTCACGCTTGCACCATCGCCCTGGACGCGGCCTCCAGTACTGACCACGTTCATTATTTTGCGAATCGAGAGATGCGCGTCAACTCTCATAGACTCAAACATACTAATCACAGGTAGCCCCAATAAACCACTACAGGAGAATTAGCATTCACTAATCACAGAGCAGCAGTGTAACATACATTCTCAGAGTTATACACCAACACCTTCTTCAACTACTACTCCTCACAAAACACGTGAGAATAGAAAGCACGATTTTATTTCCGCGTTTTTTCCTCCCAAGTTGTAATATTCACTTAGCTTCCCAATGCGGGTGACTGAATTTGAACGAAACCAAGTCCGGAGGTAGAATTGCGACGTAAATATGAAATAAATTTACGTAACTCCAACGATTCGCACGCGATGTGCGCGTTTTACGACTCCCAGACAACTGAATGAATGCCAAAAATCACTCATTTCCAATGCAGCTAGTGCAGCCACCTCCAGCAGACCGTGTGTGACAGCCAGCATACGAGAGCCCACACCTGTGATATTATCACCCGCGATAACA
>JAODGC010000011.1:2971182-2981363 GCA_027574925.1 Ecitoglossa quadriceps | reverse complement strand
AATTGACGACACAAATAATATCTATATAATCCACAAAGTAATTATCATTATCGGTATTTGTCATTGGTTGATTAAGGATGAAGAAACAATAATTCTGGAAGCCCAAGCAAGAGTCTATTTGATTCTCACATGTTTTAAAACATGTGACACTTCCCTCAATTCCCTAAATAAACTCTCTGCCGTGGTTATACAATGTACGTTCCGGTTTAAAATTAACTTTAAACAAAGCTTCTTCCTTTGAACTGCTTCCCTTGCATCGTCACCGTGTTTGTATAGTCTGCCTGTCACAAAATGTCGACTTTAGTGGTTTCAGTCGTCTTGCAGGTCTGTGGTATGCAGAAGCAACTTAAACCAGTTCAAATAGAGACCACAGGCCAAAAATATAAATTCACAAGAACAGTAAGCAACTGTGGTTAACTAAGCTAAACCCAACGGTATCTTCTTCAAAAGAAAGAGACATATTTAGAGTTCTAACATTTTTAAATGCGGTATCATCCTAGTTTATTTCTTAGTTGATTAATTTAAAGAAACTGCTGTAAATGAGCAGTTGTAATAGTGAAGAGGCGACGAAAGAGTAATCCTGAATTAACCTGAAATTAAAATATAAGCGGAAGTACTCTCAATTAGAAATGCCTAAAAAAACGTAAAGTGTCAACGACATTATGGAAATAGAAAATTAACCTGAAAGCTCTGTGCTTAATTTCTGTTACATCATTGTAGGGGCAAAAACCAAAAAAACAGCTGACTTCCCATTAGTTGCCCAAAACTTATCTTCATCTTTCCAATAAATGCCTGCACTGGATATTAAATTGCACCTGTCTATCGTATATCATGCTGAATCTTTCATTTCAAACTGCAGCCTACTTTTCAATCCCCAAAAAAGCTTCAGATATTCAGCGAAGGAAGGTAGAGTGAGTGACTGGGACTGGAATTGTCCACCACAATATTCATTACATTTTATTTCCTTCCTTCTTTACCTTTTACTGCTCGCATTGTACTTATGGTAATTTTAACTTAACTGGTGACAGTTGCTTTTCAGCGTTAGAATATTGCTCCAATTGAAAAGGAAATTCAAAATATTGTGGAGAAATATTAATGCCTAGAAGTATATTAACCTTTTATATAACTCCTATTAGGTAATTTTCTACTCAGCATGTACATTAATTAAGACACGTTCTCGTAATCTCAACTGTACATTCATTACATTGCGTTCGAGCAAAGAGTAACTGTTAATCTATACAACGTAATTGAATAAGTGCGAAATAGAAACACCAAAGCGAGGAAGAAACATATCGGAATAAATCAATGTGGGTTGTGAGAAGTGGTTCATTTCACGCATTAAGGAATGAGAAAGCAATAGAAGAGTTACGAAGTAAATATATGGGCTTGCCAGTGCATGACGTATTTCGACAATATAATAACTCTTATCAAATAATTATAATCTATATGAGATTTCTAACAGGTGTACCAGCTTGTAAAAAAAGTGACTAACCTACCACTTGCTTTTACATATTTAATATGTTCTTTCATCTTTCTTTCAACCCTGCCCACAAACAATGTCAAAGGTGTTGCTAATCAAGGAAATGGCAGGAAATTACCCGTCCCATACCACTATAAAATCATCGTTTGTTAATAAATTATACAAATTTGATCCAGTTGCTACTAAATTTAGTCCCCCAAGTGCCAGATTCGGAAAGTTGCAAACCTCGAGTTATCACTATCACGCCGGTCTCTACAAGTTGCATCGATTTCTCATTAATATTCCATCAAAAGCTGGGCCGTCGCGATGGAAGCGAGAAGGGTGTTACTCCCCTACGCAAAATGGATGTACAAGTTCAGCAACCAAACATACAAACCATACAAATAGCACAAAGGAAACAACATGAGACTTTCTTAATGCACTAGGTAAATTCTCTACTATTACTTTCTTAAATTAAAAAAAAAAAATAGGAAGAAGCACGACCTTCATGGTCTGATGGTTTGGAATCCATTTCCGTTTCTCCAAACCATGAAGATGAGGGAGTATTGTGTAGGATTTTTTTCTTTTGCCAAGTCAGTGATTGTCTAGAGTTCTACTTCCAGCGCCATGATGGATGGAACATCTTGCTTGCAATGAGTACAATGTGGGCATTGTTGTTGGATTAGAAACACATGGCAGTTTAATAGTCCACATTCATATACTGATGAGGAGAGGAACAAACAGGAGGATTTCAATAGGAATCAGCTAGGAATCTACATAATTATCAAATTATTATATTACTGCTTGATGCTTAAGGTTATCTGAGGTTGACATCCACACCAACAAACATACCAACAAAAGACATTGTCCTGACCGTTGTTAAACACACAGATCAAATGTCAAGATAACATCGCTTTGAAAGCCAATCAGTAGCTTACCGTGACTTGCGTAACAATTTGTTCTTGACCATGCGTAATTTGTTCTCCTTGATATCCTTGGAGCTGGCCGTGATCCCATCTTTGTGGTCCTTCGCATCGAAGGATTGGACGAAACACAACATCACAGAGTCACTGGTCGTGGACATGCATGTGTTTTGAACACGGTTTACCAATCAAGCAAAATATTTTCAAAAACACTCGAAGCCAACCCTCGGACCAAACACATTGACTTAACTCCACTGGGCTTCAACTTGAATTGACTTTGGTGCGGTAGAAAATTGCTAAATATGCAGACTCTGTAGAAGGTTCACATGCTTCGATTTAGTATAGTCTAATTTAGAAAGCGAGTACTTGTTCCAATTTGAGTTTACATTTTTTGGCGTTAGTGCTTTATGATCACGACGTCCCATCGACTTTCAGCTGGAGGAGGAAAAAACGCGTACCAGAACCGAGGAGAAACAAAAAATTGCAAAAGGTCTACGGCGAAGCCGGCACACTGCTTTACGGCATCGTTGCTGTTGGTCTGATAGAAGTGAGGAGAGATCGGTCGATTGTGGGCCGCACGCGCTGGAAAGTGGAACGCGCTCAGCGACCGTCCGAGAACGACTGAATCGAAACACTGAAAGCGGTTAGCATGCCGGCGCATTGGGTTTCAACTCGGAAGGTGGCAAGTGGCAAGCATGGCAGCTATGCGCAGAAAGAAGCGCCTGCACGTACCCATGTAGAGGGTCTCGTATGGATTTACTGGGGAATGCCAAAGTATGGAGCAACTAGCAGCTGACTCCGTTGACTCCGGCTGACTTGGTAGTTACGACTTAGCTAGGTTCCCCAATGCCACCAATGAGCTGGATACAAGCGGATGCGAATTATGAAGTCCAACTCCAACAGAGTCAAACAGATACAAACCTCCATTGCAGAAAAGGACATCAGTACAACTTATGATCCTCATGGTAGTAAGCTAATCATGGTTTGTATATGAAAACGACAACCATCCTATTCCCAAGGGCATGCAATTTATCCTCTCGTATAATGATCTCCTTGATGTATTTATGAAGAATGATACCATTGTATCCATTCTAAGTCAGTGAATAGCGAACAAGGAGAGGAGGATAAAATTGCTGATGCCTAATATCCAATTGCAGTTGAAGATGTTGGAAACCTCGCACGTCGCAGGGAATTCTCAAAGCCACGAAAAGCAAAAGACGCAAAAAGGACTGACTCGAGAATAAGTTCCACGGAGCAACAACCGCATTGATGGCTGGAAAAAGGCAGAGTGATGCCTCGACTGAGATGTGCTTCCGAGGTACTTCACAGCCGCTTGAAAGATGCACGACGCGACGATAAGGAAACAAAAAGGCTTGCTGTAAACTGTACTGCACTGTAGTCGGCAATTATTTTTTTTTTTTGCTTTAGTTGCTCAAGTTCCTCTAACTACAGTTGCTATGAAATTGTATCCCAATTTGATAGCATATGGATAAAGCCACTTGGAATTTCCTTCTCCATCTAGGAAAAGCAGAAGAAGACCATAGGGACACAATTTCCCTCTTACACCCCGGTGTAGTTTTGGGCGGGTGAATTTGTATGCATCATCAGGTATTCCAGGTTTTCACGTACATGTCTATCATGATAAAGGAAGTTTTCGGTTTCGTGCGGTTAATGTAACAAAGATACAAAGCGACAAATGCATTCCGAGTTTGATCTTTCAAGTATACAGTACGCTTGTAACTCCTACTTCTCCCCACTCCTACTTTTTTTGTGTTTTGTGCTTACAATTCAAGTTAGCATAATTATAACTGATTAATATTTGTACAGGATTTAAGGCAGCGCAATTTAAATTCCTAAAGAATATTACTTTCACCATTATTAACACAATTCCATGAACGAGAACATACAAATTGCGTGCCCATAACAATGGTATCAGTTGTATGAGTCGCTAAAAGGGCTTTGACTTACCTATAAACAATTTTAGATAAAGTGGCACAATGCGGAACCAAGTGAGCAAAACCCTCAGAGGTTTGCTTACCTAACCTAACGTCCTAAAATCAAGTAGAAACTTTATAAATTTAATTTATCCACACTGCAGTCTTTTACAACATGCCCATCTTTTTCCCCCTTCAGATTACTATGCGCGGTAGGTTATCTCTATCAATTTATTGTTCCTTTCATTTCCTGCATTAGACGAAGGGCCATGATCATGAGCGTGTTCGTAATCCTGCAGCACTTACAACGCTCCACAACAAAATAGCAACGCTGCTGCACGAACCCAACTCTGGTGTGGAGTTGTACTTGTTATTAGATAATAGGTGCGGTAATTGGCTAAATGGCTGGCATTCATTCAAATAGTGGTTCTACTTCATTTGTTTACTATCAATCAAGTAGAATTGCAGTGAGAGGGGTTTATTAAAAGTTGGGCGCGTGTTAATCAATTGAAAAGAGAATCCAAACATTTTCAACATCCCATCGCCATTTCCTTATACATCATACACAAATCAATCCTGGTATGAAATACGTGGAGAATACAAAATACTTTGGAATCATTCCCAACCATTATCATGAACCTGTCCAAAAGTTGGTGACCGATTAATCGCTGCAAGTCGAGACAATCTCTCAATCGCTTTACGATGCCTGAGTGTGCACTTTGTTTGCATCAGCAACCAACCAACGGTCGACGACTTCACGATATGATTCGCTTAATAAAATTACAAATGGGCAAGGATCACAGCTGAGAATGATTAAGAATTAACTTCAAGACACTTCCAAGTTGGGGCTGTGCTAGATATTCAATTGAAAACGCATTTAAAAGATTGCATTTCAAGTGGATGCAACATGGGTCAGAGTCTAGCAGCAATGAGCTGTAAATTGAAGTTGTGCAATGACAAACTGGAAAATGGAAAACGACAGGAAACTCGAACGACATGAGCCGCTTACTAAACTGCACTATGTGTCGGTCTTCCCTGTGTCGCTCTGACCCAAATCCCAGCTGTAGGCGGCAACGTTATCGAAGCTAAATTTACGTTTTACTCAAAATATCACAAAATTCTCTTACTTACATTATGACAAGGTTTTTCCCGAAGATAAATCCACACAGAATTCACCTAATAGAATAACATTTGTTTAAATAGTTAGGAAATTATCCTCACAAATTGATTTTGAACCTAACCTAACCTAATAGAATAACATTTGCAAATTGATTTGTGATTCGTCATAAATGCAATGTAATCCAATTAGTAAAGGCCTTCATAGAGTAGTATCGACACAGTGCTCCTAATTTTAAGCCACTTCAAGACATTTGATAAACAGTGGGAGTTTTGGTATGTGTTGCTTCTAAAATATAAGCATAGCTCATTTTTTGAAATTAAATTCAAAAATTACATCCGATTTTAGTAAATAATCCAAAGATGGCTGCCCAAAGTAGATTCAAGTATAATTTGCAGATTCAACACATTTGGTCCACAAAATGGTAACCAACTCTCACTGCAGGTAAAATTCCACATTGCCCACTACCCAACCGCATTTTTTGTCACTTGCACCTTAACTCAATATTTTATTGGTTCATATTGCACCATTCGTGATTACATTTGCACCTGCCACTTTAAGGTGGGATGGTTTAGCAGTCCAATCATAGATGATACAATCGCCATTTACAAACAGATGTTGATACCCATATACAATTCAATTGCACCAGCTATTTATGAATTTGCAATGAATTGTACGATTTGAACAAATATCTTGGATTTTATTTAATTTCTTAAAGCGTTTCAATCCAATTTCAATTCAAGGAAATCTCCTAGACTATTACCCACCTCACCCCCTGCCTGTAAAACCAGCACAGACAGGGAAGGCGCGAGCACACCATTGGAAACCCAATGAAAATAAAATATCAGGTCGCTGCTCTGCGGCGGCAAGATCGATAACTGCGTCTGCCGCCCAGCCTGCAGGATGCGCGAGATAAACGATATGTGCATACAAAATACCCACAGAACCACAACAATTTGTGCAACTTGCAAAAACCATAAACCCTGCGCCATCCAATAAGAAAGCACAGCATCATTATTCATGATAAAACTTTCAATCAACTCTGCGATAGTTAACAAGCTAGATGATATTCGGACAGCAGTGAAACTAGGATCGTCCTGAATTTAGGAGCTGTTATAGTGGCATAAAAAACACCTAAAAAACGAGACGAAATGAATGTCTATAATGGAGAAAAGCCTAATAAAAGCGATGGAAAGTTCATGTGCGGAGAATTTTATGCTGCAGTTAATTTTCCACTTAAATGCAACGGGAGCCATCAGGAGACAACAACAAGCGAGATGGTATATTGTCATCACAATGGATAACATAAAAGTAGATTTTTAATCAACAAGCATCATTAAATGATTAATAATGTGTTTGTTTATGTTCTCAGAACCTGTGCTGACGAGTAAACATCCGCATATTATTTATTTGTATAATTAACACGTGTAGCACATATATTATGGACTGAGATTATTTTATGGAGAGTAATCCAAATTATAACTGCGCAGTAAATCAATCATGGAAATGAAAAAAGACGTCCTAGAAATTGAATTCACTGTCAATGCTATAAATCAATAATTTCCCATGTTCAAACATTAATAGTTGATGATTTCAATTGCATGCTGCAATTTCTCACAGCTTCGAGTTTATGAGTTATCCCTTTGATATCTTAATAAACTTGTGTTGTCCGGGTTCAAGAAACTCGTTTTGTTCGTTAACTGCCTGGAAGACAAAGGTTTGATGTTTGAGGATCTTCCGTTTTTTGTTTCCAGCCTTCTACTTATTAGCTCGAGACAAAGAAAACCAAGAGACATTTATGTATATTTTTGGGACTTATTAAGAGAAGATCTAAGCTTGAATTAATTAGAATCCGTAGACAAGATCAAGAAAGATCTCTACTAGCAAATGTAATTTTTCCAAGCATAGACCACGTCAACTTGTGATAAAAAGATGAATGAAAGTAAAAGTTCAATAACACACTTTGTAGTAGAATTGAGTCAACAAATATTCAGTACACATCGTATAACAATAAAAATAATTCCATTAAATTCCACTAAAGTGTTAACATTTAAAAACGTGAAGTCATGTCGAGTGCTTAAAGTATGGACATTGACTGTAGGCAACCCACAATACTCGAGCTTACTATACTGGACATGCCAGACTGTTACGAATTTGTTTTCTTTTCTCAGAGTTTACAATTCTAGCAGTATCCTTTTTATATCAAAAATTGCCACAAATGTCAAGTTTTCTGTGAGGTTATTGCTTGGACAAATTTAAAACTCACCAAAAAGTCCATGAGGAACGTCGCTTGATTTTCTTTTTCGTGTAAACTAGGACCCTCAACACAGGCATACTAAATCTCCGCTTATTTTTGTTTTTTTCCTTGACTGACTTCGGTTTATTGAGCTTGAGTTTACTCTTCCTCTCCAGGACCATTTTACGTTTCTCCTCCAGGTATATAGCAAGATTTTTTACATCCTCATCGAGGCTATCATCCTTTAAATCCATTTTCCTGATGGCTTACATTAGACTTCACTTGATAAGTTTGTATATCAACAAGGTATGTTCACTCTGTTCACTCACACTGGTGCATGTTAATCTACATTGTTAACACTTTCTAACACTTGCTTTACATAGTTAGAAGCTTCAACTGTAGGTAATTCGTTTTGGACGGACTTGTTGTTTGTCACATGCAAGTAGACTGACGCAACTATTTTTTATTTCGTCTTGGTGATCTGCATTCAAGCAAAGTTTATACTAAAATTCATAGTTTATTGGGATCTGGGCGTCCTTCGCGAGATTTCGGTTGTGAGGAGCGCGCGTGATTATTGGGTTTACAACATGGCTACTTTCGCGATTACTTTGGGAGCTGAAAACGAAAATGTTCTCTAAAATGTGAGACACGCGCGGTAAACTTGACTCCTGGCAAACTAGTTGAAACTGTGATCTAACCGAACGTGATCGTAAATCACCACAAATCAAGATTAACATTCATCGCCCACGGGTGAAAGAATTTAAAAACAAATGCAAATTGTCATGAAAAGTTCCCAGTTTTATGAGTTATGCTGATGCACAAAATCTTTTTAAGTATTGACTCACAGTTTAAGCAGTGCCAAATTATGACACCATTAAAGAGGAAAATTGAACTAGATCTGTTTATACGAGACAGTATAAATGAAAGCACTCACGTCGCATGGCACCCATCGAATAATGGGAATGCCAAATGAATAATGAACAAAGGCGTACACAAACCGATGTGAGTGTGTAACTTAAAACTGAACATGAACTTGCGCCTTTTTTATCCACCCCACTAATATATTTAATGCTGATTGAATGCATCAACTTAACATAAATAACCAGCAGTAAGTCAATTAATCACTTTTACTTGCAAATGTTAAGTTTTACTCGACTGGCATCTTCAGGAGTCATTCCAACACTGTCAGCATTCAGCAATATCAAGTCTTTGAAACAAATAAATAATGACGAAACACATTTTTACCAGTTGGCTATCTATATCCATGCATGATGATGACCAGACATTTATTTATTTGCACAAATATAGTGTGAAAGTGCTAGAATTAGTTATGATTAACAACGATTCCCAACCAGAGCCAACATATTCTTGAAACACTCTGTATGGAAGTATTACTGTTTAAGATTCCGAGAAGAGTTTCTATCGGGATTATCATAATCATAATCCATTCATTGATGAAATATTTGATCAAAGTATGATTTGAGTAAGTTCATTAGTTTAACAGTCATATACTTTGTATAAATCTATGAAACTAACTACTTTTTCCACTTTAGTTAAGTAGCATTATGCAGAAATAATGAGGAAGTAATTTTAATAAGATACACCAATTTGAAAGCCATGAAAGTTTCAAAGTAGTTTGCGACTTCATGGATTGCTATCAACTTGGGAAATTTATAGTTATTTCCTAGACTTACCCATTAAGGAGCGCGGGATCCAGGTGATGTTTTATGTCTTCCAGATCGTCGCCGTCTTCGACATCCTTGGCACACTTATCCTTCTCGTCTTCAAGAGGACGTGTATCAACTGGGAAAAGTGCGACTGCTTCAGTTGCACCAGTGCTGCAAGCAAACACATACTGTTAACACTTTTTCCAAGTCATCACAATGATAATTTTCCTGCCACAACAACTTACAAATATTCAGATGACAAATTAATCATGCTTTTTGCCTTGCGCTTGAATGCTATCGGCAGCATTTCAACTATTTTAGAGTGGTGGATAAATAGCAAAAAAGCAAACACTTTTTGTTCAAAAGCAGTTTGTTCCTGTCAAGACCAGCTGCACCAACTTCCACCAGTAATCACACACAAATGATAAGAAAACAATGCGGCGGTGTAATCAAAAGTCTATACGCAGGAAAAAAAACCGTGAACAGCGCACGCCTGGTTGCAGCATGGACCAAACAATAAGACGTATCAGTAGAAATGAAAAACAATGATATTTGCAATCTCACATTCCTTTGCTTCTCGGTTTACTAAGCGCGTCATGATTTATTATTTATTGTTCATTATATACTCGTACAGTCAAGCGAGTAAGTTTTGCATAATTTAAATTTACATGCTTTATGTATACGAAAGATTTAAATTTCATATTGACAAAAGTGTAGATTACAAAGGTTTACGCTTTTTTAAGTGGACCACACGTTGTCGACACGTTCACCAACTCACTGCTAGTGAAACAGGAAATAAGCGGAAATGAAAAAAGTGTTGGAGTCATGAAAATCATAGAAACCTT
>JAODGC010000011.1:2950815-2962540 GCA_027574925.1 Ecitoglossa quadriceps | reverse complement strand
ACAGGAATAAAACCCAAGGATAAATTATGTATAAGGTAAAAGAATGTGCTGCTTTATAATTAATTTAACTCTCTTTTATCTTTTTTGTTTAAATTAAAGTGCACTGAAGGCAAGTCAATTTACTCACTCACATTTCATACCTTGTTGCTGCATTCTCAATAAAATAGACCTAACCTAACCTAACCTAACCTAAACTAAGCTAACCTAACCTAAACTAAGCTTGAAAATAAGTATTCAACTTTCATCATGTGAATGCTTTCATGTTTTCATTAACCCAGTCTTTCCATGACGTGTACTTAGCTGGAAGCTTTCCCAGTGTAGCCACCAAATGCTGTTTAGGTAAATGAATAGGACTGTAAGGACTGTAAAAAGTAATTTTTTTTGTATTCAAACCAAATTTTACTTAGTTCCACTCATAGTAAATTTGGCTAGGGTGGAAAAAATCTGCAGACTTAATTTTGAACATTTTGAAAACTCAGTGGAATACTCGAATCTCACGAGTATAAAGAAATTGTGAGAAGAACCAACTGATATTCTCGTTGTTAAGTTATATTAAGTTAGTTAACTTTGAGAATGTAGGTGATCAATTGTTTAAGTTACCTCAAGTGAGTGAAGTACAAGGAGTAGACTAAAGCAGGCTAGAAACAAGTTTAATTAGAAGTTTCTGCAGAGATTTCATCCGCAATATGTTACTCAGGTGTGTTTCTTAATTGAAACTTAGCAGGATTTGCTTCCTTACTTCAAATTAACAAAATGAATAAAACAAAGGAAAGATATTGCGTTCTATTGTAAAGACAGAATATGTTTTTTAGGAGGATATTTAGTGGTTTAGCTAATAATTTTGTTTAGTTGATAAGCATTTTGTTATTTGTGGCTATTGGGTAGGTAGCAATCCATGAAATTATCTTTTCTTTCAACAAATCTCAATTGATTAAAATGACTTGTCTTCTTAGAAAAGAATTATATCAATTATATCTCCATCAATAAACACTTTCGCTTAATTTCTTGACTAAACTACATATTATTTGATCCAATTACAACACAGTTATTACAACATGCTGCCAAACATAATCAACGCAGTATGTAGTTACAAGTTTACACAAACTACAACTAATTACATTTCCACCTCGCGTACAAGATTACATCCATGCCCATACCAGTTTAGCAGGGTAGGAAATTCGAATAATTCGATTTGTTCTGAGTGTCGGCGTCGCGACGTTCAACCTTAACATACTGCAGTACTCAAAGATACGAAGAGTCTCGCAGCTTACTTAATTTAATTTGCAATTAAGAGTTAAAATTGGTTTATAATTTTCGCTTCGTGTAAGTTTTAATTATGTTGTAAACATTTCCATTTGTTTTTATTGGAGTTGTTATTAATTGCAATGAATAAGATTAAATTAAACAAGTATTACTTAATTTATACAAGCTTTGGAGTATTAGGAAGTATTTGGAATAATGAAAATAATAGAATTGTTTAAATTTAAACTGGTTTTCTTTGTTGAAAAGTCGAAATAATAGTTTTTGTTAATATAGGCAACTTTAACATCATAAAAAATTCAAAATTAGAAACACTAAATCCAAACAATTATATTTGTAGAGCTAGCATGTTAATTGATTATATATACAAATTTAGAATTAAAAATTATTCTGACTGTTTTTTTTATTATTGTTACATAATGCATGCAACATTTGATTATTCGATTAATTTTTTTAACGATCAGTAGAGCGATTGTAATTTAATGAAGTAAATTACATTGAACTTAATTTGAACTAATTTGACTAAACTTAAGTTTAGTTATCTTTATACCTGATTTTGTGTTTTTTTTCTTGGAAAGTATTGACGCTATAAAAAGTCTATGATAAATTGAAAACATTTTAATAAATTCAATTAGTTCATAATTAATTAACTAACATATAGATTACTTGGTGAAATTAAATATAAGAATTCTATTAAAGCAATCTCTATTTTTTTTCTCCAACTTGTTCATGTTCCATTCATCGTAACTTCAAAAAGTTAAATTAAAAAATCTTGCATCAAATCAGTTTTTACTAATTTCTAGACTTATTTTAATAATTAATTAAGGCATGAATGTACCTTGGAAAGAGTGTTTAATTACATGCCTTACAATATTTTCCTCTGTTTTTTGTATGTCTCAGAATTTGCATGAGCGAGGGCGCTGACGTGCCTTGAATTTATTTCCACTCAAGTCGTCTGTTCATATTTTCCAAAAGCGTCATATATATGTTTATGTGCATGTTAAAAAAGTGTAGAGTCATTGAACTTATTAATTTCCCCCGAGAGAGGAAATCTCTAAAAATATGCAAAGTTATTTCCTTCAGAAAGCAGAAATCAATTTTCCATTGAAATCAAATTTATTAGCTTTATTTAAACAAAATATTCTTTAATTTCCTTGTGTACATTTTCCTTCTAAAGACTAATTGAGTTTCTGTCTTTCAATGTTCTGCACTGTTTAAATAACATGCTTTGATAAGAAGGATATATCCTTCGAGCGCCGTCTTACAGCTACTGTTTCGGTAATTCCAGTTCGTGAAGGCTGCATCGATTGAGTTCATACTAAATTCATGCTATAAGCTCAACGACAGACCCTGCGAACGTCGTCAACATTTCAACAGTTCCTTCAGTTAGGAAGGAGACGTGTTAAAGGACGTTTACGAGCAATTTTGCCATTTACGAGGTAAACGAGCTTTTAATCGCGTACCACATATTCCGGTTTATTTTCTACTTGTCAGAGGAACGATATAGGCAACCCAAACATCAAATATTAAAGGAAGGAAATAAAATACGGACAAGCCTAACATTATTCTTCATTTCTTCTTAATACTACACCGTTCTATTAAACTCACATGAAAGGAAATCAAGTTATTAATAATACGCGTATTGCATGTGCTTGGAAAATGCATTTGGTTGCTCAACAAATGGAAAACAGATGAGAACGGATACTCTACATATTGGAAGATAATAATAGCCTACTGGTTTTTATATTTTCTATATATTAAAATATACCCATGACGCGTCATCCCCTTGTGGTGTGGTGATCGGTGGTTTTCCACAAGTAGTGGAAAGCTTTACGAAAACAGAATGGCATATTGGTTGCCGCATCGCGTGGGCTTGAACCATTTATATTTCTCCCATTCTTGCACGCCAAGCACCCCCAACTCTCCACATCCGCATACAAGGTGTTTCTGCCTTCTGTCCGAATTTTTTCCTTCGACTTTCCTTCATTCTGAAGCAACTTTTTTAATAACCAAGCATAGAAAAAAAGGAAGGACACAATTTATTCAGATAGTAAAGGTCAACTATGTTGAAATTCATTGCGAATTTATGTACGCTTTAGATTGATTTGGGCTTAAGGTAGAGTTCAAGGTTGGTAAAAGGGAACATTGGGAACATGCTGTAGAGTCGAAAGAGAGAGAGAATGATGAGAGAGAGATGTAGAGGAATTCGTCTTGTGAATATTGTATAAATGAGAGGAAATTTTCGCTGCATTAAATTTTCACACGTCTTTCCTCTGTTATTGCTCCTGGGAAACCTGCACAACAGCTGCCGCTAGTCAAGCTGCCACCAGTTTAAATTGAACGTATGTCGATAATTCTTATAAGGTAATAAAAATCAGTATCAATTTTACGAGATGATCGACAATCTAATACACATATATAAGCAAAGAAAATTCAAAAAATAGAGGAAATACATGTTTTTCTAAATTCCTTGGGTTGTTTCTTTAAATCTAGTTAGTTAAAGTTACAAACCATGAATAATATCTTCAATGATTATGCAATTTAATTTCCTTTCTAATTCTCGTCTAATCATAAGATAATACCAACAAGTATTAAGTCCAGCAATTTTCTTTACTGGCCATTTTAAAGCATTACTTTGGTTTGACTTTGTTAAGAATTGCTTTGTCCTTCTTTCACATCCATCCAGAATGTATCGATAAGCAATATAAGGCAGTGACTCATCCGGAAAATTCACTCTGTGTGACAGGAAGCCAGCTATACACCAGATTGAAGTAACCCAACTTAGCAACCCAGTGAAGTAACTCATGCGGGTAATAATATGTCACTTCGATTTTTCTCAACCTCATTATACTTTGGGTTATGAATCACTGTATTCTTTATGGTTTCATGAAAGAACTAGTGCTATAAAACAAAGGTTCTTATAGTAAGCCTCTTTGTGGAAAGCAAACTTGATATTTCTGCATCTGGTAACCTTCCCAATGAGTCTTCAACATCCTTTACGATTGCTCGACTGGTGCTACATATGTTTCGTCATCTTCATGCTTTCTGCGTGTGCAACTTGTGTGATTTTATTTCTGTGTTTGGTGTCTTATTTTTCTTCTCAGCACTAACAAGAAGCGCAATTCTCCAAGTGGAAATAGGAGGTGGAGTAGAATTGAATTGTCTTGGAATTACAAGTCGAGAATCTTGGGAAGGCAACATGTTGTTTGATAGGAATATCACGATTCCAATGAAGGAATGGGAAAATAACGGCGGAAAGTGTTGGATCATCTATAATGGAAGTTGAGAAATACAGGAAACTATTTCTCTTCAAGAAATAATATAACAGAATTACTTACTTCAAGTACTGGTTGGAAACTTAAGTTTTAACATGAAAGTGTTGTAGTCCAATTAAATTTATCAACAATTGGTGGTTTATCATTTAGTTGAGAATTAAATTTATATTGAATTTTCAGGGAGAATTAATTTCTCTCAACGTTTACTTCAACATAACCTCATTTAAGTACTCTTTATAGTAAAAGACAGTATCATCCTTATTTTCTCAAAATAATAAAGAAAACCTTGAAATTATATTTTCCTAATCTACAACAAGTATATAAATCATGATTTACTTTCTACTTGATCTTTCTAATTATCTTCTTTTAAATCAAGCAGAACTTCTCTTAAAGTTAAAAACAATTTCCAAGTGAATTGGAAAAAACTTAATGAATTCGTTTCTTAATTGTAAAAGAAACGCAACTTAGCAATTTTTCCCTGGACTAGAGAGGGGATTGTTCACTTAATCATCGTAAGTGTACTTTACAGTAAAGTTGCCTTAAGTGAACAATCCCCTCTCTAGTCCAAGAAAAAATTGCTATGATGTAAATGAATGCTAATTATTATTGTCGCGTATTTGGAAAATATTTTGCTAAACAGCAAAATGTAAAAACATTGGTGATTACACTAAAACCTTACGAGTGATTCAACATTTTCTCTAAAAAAAACTAATAACACACGTTTTATGAAGTGAGACTTTAGTGTAATGATTTTAACATTTCCAAATTGACATATATGATTCTATTATTACTAGAAAATATTGTTGTTTTACTAGATTTTCTAGTTTAATATAATTTTCAAGTTATTTACTTTTCGTGCAGCTGTTTTTTCTACTGGCAGTGCAATTTTTCCAATGTGCAACACAATGAGCATGCAACAATAACACGACAATTGATTTTTATTGCGATGGACCTCCCCCATTACCATACCCAAAGCAAGCCCTACATTTCCCCACAATTAGCTCCAACGATAAAAGGCAAGGTTGCAATGACTACATCGTACTTAACAGTGACTCATTGGTCAGTGTGACAACATTCATGGCATTTATTAGAAATGTATATCAATTCATTCCTCCTGAAGGTCATTAAATGTTTATGCGTAAATATCCCCAAATTCTAGACTTCATAATGTGTACATTATAATTAACTCACCTATTACAACTGGTTTTATCTCTGGCCCGTCCTGCGACATGGCGCCTTTTTCAAGACAACCACTAACGTCAGTAGATGGATCACAATCAGTTCAATGCGGATTCTCCTCTGCCGGAAGTGAAACTATCCTCTTAAAAATTATCTCACTACTCACTTGAGCTTTTCCCCTGAACGTTTGCCAAGTTAGAACAATATTTTTTTATTACTTGTACGAAATTCTAACCACTGCGTCGTAGGGATTCTCGAAACGCTACGACGACGACGACCGCGGAGACGGTGTTGTGTCGCTCGGCGCCGCCGACCCTGCCTCTACCATAGCAATCAATATGTGTACGGGAGGCGCGTGCGCCGAGGGCGGCAATCTGCGGAGCCTTGTGACGTCATCTATACTGGATTGAAGAGCACCTCTCAATATAATTCATACTTGCAAGTCCTTAACATTTTCAAATGTTTCAAACATAATGAATTCATTAAGATTATTCGGTTGGAATTAAAGGGAGGAGGGTGAAATTAGGATGTAATTGGATATCTTGTATAGGATTTGAACCAGGTTTAGATTTGTGTGAAGTTGGCATATGTTATTGGGTTAATATTGATTTTTATTTGTTGAATGTTCCAGGAACACCCTATGTGTGTTTTCTGTCTTTGTCGGGGGAATTTATGAGTTTCAGAATGAAAAACTCCATATTGAAATGATGAACGAGTGTGCAACGCGGAAAATGCTGCGTGGGTTGTGCAGATGGGCATTCAGTTGTGCGCATTGGGAAATTGATTTTGAAACAATTTCTCGCGTTACTAAATAATCTGGATTGCAATGATTGTGTTTTAGGTACCTTTATTAATTTCTGCCATATTTGTAGTTTCAGGAGGTTTATAAATTACTATCAAACTGAAATTTGAAACAAAAGATTAAGTTTTATTATGTTTATCATTGAATGCACGTTAATTTTGATTTATATTGAGAGTAATATACTCCTCTGGAGGAAAGAATTTCCAAGTTGTCAATTAACATTTAAATTGTTGCTTTTTTTGTAGCAAACTACAAATTTAAAAAAACTCAAATTTAACAAAAATAAACTTTGTTAGCGGCTTATTATCAATTTCCTCACCATTTTGGATAAAAATTAAAGAAAAACACACGTTGTCAACATTATTATTAGAAATTATAATTAGCAGCGATATATGTTATTAAAATAATCATAATTACAATAGTTGTACAGTAGTAATAATAATTTAACGATTATTATTGTAACCATAAGTGTGTGTGTGTGATGTATGTGTTTGGATGCGACAGGAAGTCGACGGAAATCAAAAGAATTGTCACCGTTGCGATGTCATTCGACTCTCTTTAATAAGTTATGATACAAAGTAGGATTGCGGTGTTTGACGTGTTACGCATCTGGGTTTATTTATACAACAACAATTGCGACTTGCCCGGCCGAACCAAGGAAGGTAGATAGGATTGATTACTGCGTCAACATGCAGCGATGGCAGCTGCATGCATTTCGCGATGAAGACGATGGATTGATTTAATAGCCGGCCAATTCGGCGAAGGTGGAGTCCATCTCGTCGGCCAAAGACTTGTATCTGTCTTTGTTGATACCAAGTTCGTCTGGAAATAGCAACAATAACAACAACAATCAATTTCAAAGTTTGACAAGCAAATTCCTACGAGAAACAAATATGGTGTTATTTAAGGTAGGCAACTGTGTTTTCATCATTTTTTGCATGCATTCAAGGTTAAAATAGGCAACTAAAGTAACGTATTATAATAAAGCGTGCAATGATGTGAGATAATATAGCTTGGTCATATTATGTCACATCTAATCAAGATCAGGGCTAATTGTTATTTCCTACAAGCGTACTTTTACTGTTTCCTTGTGGTGTTTTGTGCTTACCTTGGCGACCCATGGCAATTAAGATCGCTAAGATTGCGAAGATCGGCGAAGGTTAGAAGCTTAATTAGGCGTGGGCGTAGGCGAAAAGCTCAGAAGCTCAGAAGCTCACGTAGAATGTTATATTACATACAATGCTATGAAGAGGTATAATTGTGGAGAAACTGTGTGTTTAGGAACACAAACTGATTCGCATTCCTCATCATTGCCATGACGATGGTGTGAGGTTATTACAACTTGGTTAAATTTAGGTGTTAATTTCTCAAAGGTACTAATTTAATACTCTACATGAGTTGATGAGACCTTGCTATGATTGTAAATGGGTGGTTTAAGAGCCAAGTTTTTGTTGAGTTAAAGTTAGCTTTCAGCTCCTACTTTCCGGTCTGCGACGACATCTCGACAAATGTCTTGTCAATGTCTGTGACGATGCTTTCGTATTTGCCCTTTTCGCGTAGAATTCCATCTGTAATAAGCAAAGCACAGCCAAAGCAATTCATTGCGATTGTTAAGCAAATCCCAAATGGACAATGTCAAGTCTTCTCGATGAGATAATCTACGGAATAGATACTATATTCTAGAATAAGTTTACCTTCCAGCCTGTCGACTTCTTTCTGCAACTTTTTGACAGTCTTCTCGGCGAATTCGGCGCGCGCTTCAGCTTCCTTTAGCTTGACGGTGAGGGTCTTGAGTTGCTTCTTGAACTCCTCGACTCTTTGGTTAGCCTTCTCTTCGGAGACCTCCAGAGATTTCAGGGAGTTGCCGACAACCTTTAATTCCTCTTCCAACTCCATGATCTTGGCGTCACCACCCTTGACACGGTCCTCAGCAACTTCCAATTCATCTTCAACGAAGGCCAGCTTGCGAGATACTTCATCGGATTTGTTGTCAGCATCTTCAGCCAACATCCTAGCTTCCTTCAGTTGGTTGGTCAGTTGATCCATGCGCTCTTCATCTTGCTGCGAACGATTTTCCAATACCTTGCACATACTAAATGTGGATACATTAAAATCTCGATTAATTCGACTTAAGTTAGAGTATTGTACCGGGTAGCTTCATCAGCAGCTTGGGAAGCTTCAGCCAACTTGGTCTGGGCGGTGTTGAGACGCTCCTCGGACCTTTCCAAGTCCTCTTCAATGAGTTGGACCTTCCTGTTCAAGGAAGCTACTTCGGATTCAGCCTACATGTGCAAAAATATTTGATATATTTGTAAGATTTATAAATCGAAGTGTCTTACAGCAGTCAAAGCCTTTTCCTTGTTTTCCAAGTCAGTGTTGCCTTGCTCCAACTTCTGCTTGTTGTTGGTAAGGTCTTCCTCGACCTGGGCGAGCTTCTTCTGACATTCACGGACCTCTTCCATGACTTTCTCAGCGCGGGCGTTCGCGTCCTTGAATTGGTTCTCCATCGCATCGGCTTTGTCCGCTGCATTGTCCTTCTCAAGCTTCATCGCTTGCATCTTCTTTTTAATCGCGTCCATGGTGCTGGCTTTGTTGTTCTTGGCGGACTCTTACAAGAAAAATGCGATAGCTAAAAGAAGAGGTTAATATTAATGAAAAGAATAGGGAAATAGAGGATATTATTGAAGAAAACTAATCAAAATGTTAATAATCTGCAATCATACTGAACTGGAATTGGTAGTAAGCTATTTCTATCCAATAATATTTACGCAAATGTATCTAAAATTAGTAATTGTTTACTTCTATTTCCAGATATTCCAGGATAATTGAAAACCAAGAAAAGTAGATACTAATTTTCTTCAACATTAATTTAAGTCCATATTTTTAAAGTTTCCAACTCGCGGAGATCTTGTCCAAGCAAACAATTTTCATCACGTAAATATCTTCCAAGTGGGAAGCTATGCGCCCAGCCGTGGCCCAAAATAGCCCGCTCCTAGTTTAGCCCGAACGTGCCGACATTCCTGCAGGCGTCCGCCGGCGCATATCAAGTGTGCCTTTCATGCCCAGCCCGCAGCCTGAGGCAATCGCGCATACGCACTCGACACCCAATGCGTAGGTGGCGCTTTCTTAAAATTAACCGACCCATATATCGCATAACTGAATGCCATAATCTCACTTTTTTTACAATAAACGATTGTAGTCGCCACAAAAGACAAAATCAAATAATATAGGTGAGAACACTTAATTAGATTTCAGTCGCGTTATGTTTAAGTCACATTGACCATGATTGACTCTAACCACTCACTGGTCTTGTAACGTGATATCTGTTATTGCGTGATCAACCTCACCAACAGTAGCAACATTCAGAGAGTTAACAATAATTCGCTAGCACTTTGTGGAGGGTGAACACACAGGAAGCATTGGGTTGGGCGGCGGTTAAAGCTTTTTGTATGCATAGTCAATATGGATGGTTATTTGACGGAAAAACGAGCACGCTTCACCTACCTGTGGCCGTTCGCGAACAGAAGCTGCTGCTATCCTCTCAGCTACAGGCGTCGCGACGCCGACCGTCGTTCGCAGATCGTCGCCCCACTCCCAGCGTACCCGATTCCCCTTCGACGCGCCCGTTGATCACTACGCATGCGGGACGGGATTAGCAGTATTCGGGAGATTCCCAACATTTTTATTTCGAGTTAATGTCGACGAGCCGCATAGGAAAGCGATTTTTATGTGTGTGTTACTTTTATTTTGTGATATTCTTAGATTTAGGTTTTGGTGCAGATGTTTTCATCACCTCGGACAATTTGTTGCGAAATAAGACGCAGAAAAACAGACAGAGGCTATAAAATCATAAATTCGAATCAAATTGAGTCTAATTTTACTTGGTTTAATAAAAAATCTTTTCTTTTAGAGTAAAATTGGTTGCCTAACATTTCAATATCATAATGTTTAACATTTCCAGCTTCCTTTCTAATTTTCATGGCAATTTATTAAATTTAAATACCATTGCAATGTAACTGTTACTGTTTCCACTGTTACCAAAGCAAAAGTAAACACGTTAATCCTATATATGGATAAAAAACATTAAAACAAGCTAAAAACACATCTCCCTTCAGAAAGTGCACAATTTTCTTACATCCACTCATGTTTTGAAGGACCTACAATCCAGGAAGCGTAGGTCAAGGATGTGGGAAGATCGTGTGATGAGCAATAAGGGATGAACGCAGCATTTGCGTCGGCGTCGTGTGCTTTTGATGCGAAAATATCGGTCAGTGGGTCGACGCCACAATGCAACACGGCGTCGAGCAAACATGATCACCATGATCACCGATTTACGAATGGGTAATTTCACTTGACAGAGTGCAATTCGTGTTGGTCATCAACTGATCACCAATGAGCAAATCATCGGGATATTTATAAGAAAAGTAAATTGGAAGTAAAAATTTCTTTCTGCTTCAGTTGTTATTTTAGGGCTTTCCTCTTCTGTTTTATCAGCTGTATCATGTTCTGATTGCCAACTAGTATATTATACATGTTCAATTTGTGTATAAAATAATACACACTACGTGTCAAAGTGAAAAAGCTAAAGTAAACGTGAGTAAAGTGCTTTGTTAAATTATGGTGGCAATCAAACAGAATGTGCAATTGGACATTTATTAACACCAATGCACATCGATTCATATGCCAAATATATGCTAATTACGATGCTTTCTTGATGTGGAAAGTAAAAATAACGCCTGCATTGAAAACATATGGTTCATGTTGTTGTTATCGTGAAGGTTTGCACATTCAATGCCGCTTTCATTTTACAATTCTCTTGTGGAACGCGCAGTGTTGGCCTCCATGAAGATTATAATGTGCTGTAACAATTTATATAATGTAAAGTATAATACAACAAGGTGTAAGTGTTTGGATATATACAACTAACAATTTTTATTAAGTCGCTAGACTTAATTTCATGTTGCTTTGAAAAGAATCGAAAGCTCTGATTTGCAGTGGAAATAAATGTCATCGATTTTTAACAATCACCATAACAAGCTAGTTAATACGTTAATATGTTTTTAAAACTTAGTACTTCTATTACTTTGGCATCTATTTGCTATATTTATTGATTGAATATTTTTGGCCTGATGCCTCTTTATTTTATTGAAATGTATTGAAATTACTGAGAAATTCTTCTTTAGATTGGACTAGAAAACTAGCATGCTGT